>BQKN01044664.1:0-15326 GCA_022839385.1 Asparagus kiusianus
AAAAATATAATTATTTATATTTTAAATTAAATAATTATAGGATAATTATATACACAGTAAAATATACCAGTTATACTAATACGATAGATAATATGTAACAGTAGAAATAATACAACTAAATATACCAAAAACACGTAATTAATAATACCATGTATTATATGAAATAATTCGTAGTGATATTAATAGTACAATATATTATTTAAAATAATACGTAATAGTACTGATAACACAATAAATAATTCTCAGATCCAGAGCCTTTCGTTGTGTCTGAGGCTGCTGTTATAACGTCTGATTAGCGTTAACAACTGCTGTTTATGCCTTTCCATTACCACGAGATGAAAAATTCGAGTTCAGGGGGTTAGTCGTCTGTTGGCCTTTTTCGAGCTTTTTTCTTTTGAGAAAGCATTCGGCCTATTCCCCTCGCAGTTTTAATTCTTTCCATGTGTGGACGGTGCTACTCCCATAACTTCCAAGATATCAATGGACAAGTTATTATGATAGGTTTGGAGGATGAAGTCCTATGTTACCGGATCTCGGCAATTCATCGCTTTATTATGGAAGTGCTTGATAAAATCGTCAACCGCCTCTCCGTCTTCCTGTTTCTCCTAAAAGAGTGTCCTGATAGATACCTCGGGGTCATCATCAAAGAAATTGTCGAGAAATGAGCTTTTCATATCATCCCAGCTATTGACGATTCTAGGCTTGAGACGACAGTACTAATCGAAGGCAGCCACGCGAAGGGTACCCACAAATGACCGAACCATCAAAGATTCATTGCCAAAAATCATGCCCAAGTGAGACTTGAAGTAGATCAGATGTTGAGTGGGCGAGCCCTTCCCGTCGAACGGCATAAAGTTGATCAGGTTAAACTTCACCGGGTACGGGATCTACTCCCACTCTCTTGGGTAAGGACAGGGAATACCGGACTTCTTCACCTCTCGAGCAGACATCAGAGTGTTGATTTTGCTCTCGAGGTCTTTCATCTTTTTGTTCTCGTCTGTATAATGCTTTGGATGATTTCTGAGAGGAACAACGCGGCCACCCCCGACATTGTCATCTTCAGTGGGACCACCCCCAGTGTTATTGTCTTCAGTGGGGCCACCCACAACGTTTTGGTCAATGGGAGGGTTATCTGCATCGAGATGTTCATCCATGTTTGAATCACCACCTGCCGATAGGCATTGTTATGATGACTAGATTTGCCAATCTGATTAGACAACGCCCTAATCTGCTGATCATGTGTTTCCTTCATCTGCTGCATAGCCATTTTCATTTCAAATTTAAAATTCTCTCTCTGCTTGGCTAGAGCGTCTTCGAGGATTTTAGCCATTTGTTCGGTGTTGATCGTGAAAACCTCACGAAATTATCCTTTGCTGGACACCGTATTGTCGGAAGCGAGTGCAGAGTTGGTATCTGATGCTTCATCATTCGAGGATAATTCTCTATTAATCCTTTGATAGTCCCTACGTCTAGTAGTCCCCGTGCGTAGCCGAGTTAGACGATGTGATATGAGGGGGTCTGAACTGGAAGTTCGAATCGACTTTCCCTTATCAGCTATATTAATAATGACTTTCAGAAGTTTGTCATCTTGGGTAGCTATTTTTATCTTGTGGAAATGCCTCGGCTTGGCCTTTGATGTTTCAGTAGAAAGCCTTTCAAATACTAAAACTCTGTGTGAAGCAGTTCCGGGACAACTGCATTCTGATAACACCACCCTAATGAGCTTGGTGCACTGATAATGAGAAGCCGCTTCCTAAGTATTTTCCTACCGAGTCTTTTTCATACTCGCGGTTCGATAGTATAACTCATCGATATAATTACCGGAACAACCTATCGTATATTGGTCATCTTCTTTTGGTGAAGATAATTCCCCAAGAGACACACATTTAAAACCACGCTTTCGTGAGTGTGGGGCCTCAATGAGCTCTTGAACTTTAACTCGTAACCCGAGACGATTAGTCGCATGTGCCATCTCCATGTAAGTAGCCTTCAACTTATTGAAAAGGCGCGTATATCTCCCAGTCCGGCATGTTGCACATAGCTTATTTGTTATCCCTGGATGCTCTTTTGCTTGGGTTTTGTCTTGATTTTTTCATGCAAAGGACCGAGACGGTCTATGACCTTCACTTTAAATCGAGACAAGTCCACGGTTTCGTGAAGCTTAATCGGAGACTCAGAACTTATAGGGACGAGAATAGAAGCCATCAGAGGCTTTGAAATAACCGCGGGAACTAAAATTTCTGCAACAAAAGGTTGGCCGGGCTGGGACTTAGCTCTAAACGAACCAATATTTGGTGGTTCAGATCTGACTAAACCAGTCTTTAGCGGTTCAAGTCTGGCTGAACTAGTTTTTGAACCAGTTTTTGGCAACCTAGGTCCTACAGAGTCAAATTTTGGTGGCTTAGATCAGACTGAACCAGTTTTTTGTGGTTCAGGTCTGACTGAACCAGGTTTTTGTGGTTCAGGTTTGACTGAACGAGGCTTTTGTGGTTCAGGTTTGACTGAACTAGGCTTTTGTGGTTCAGGTCTGGTTGAACCAGGAATTTTTGGTTTAGTTTTTTTAGACTTCGTATTGGATTTTGGCCTCCAAATTTGGCATAGTTTTGACTCTTTATTCAGCGCGTCGTGCCTTTGTAACTCCTTAGCCTCCTATATGAGGCTCTCCGCACGTGCAAGCAACACGTAGCATTTCTGGATTCGCTCTTCAATGGTTGAACGAGTCCTTTTGTTGCGGGTCCGCTTGTTAGCCGTTGCTGTAAAAGAAGAATCTTTTGTTCGCTGTAGCAGAGTTTGATATCGCTTAGGCTCCAGGTTTGCCTCATGATGTATTCCATCTACCGATTCTAAGGCCTTTGCGAATTGACGCGTGAGGTGTTGGCGTTGCCTTTGACGTGCTCTTTTTTAGAGAGTCGACACATTTTCAGAAGTGAGCTCTTTGATTGAAGAGCTGTAGTTCATGGCCTTGGCTTTGTCATACGCCGAGAGGCTATTGCGGGGTGTATCTTGAGCCGTTGCGGAGTGAGGATCCTGATTTTGGGCCTTCAAGTCTGAGTACCCCCGAATCTTCCTTGTGGAGTCTCTCCTATGCTTGTGAGGAGAGGATGATTTGGAAGATGAGGATAAGTATTCCTCGTACTTTGCTTGGTCAAACTCGTACTCGACCTCTTCGTCAACCGGGATGATAATCTTCAGTTGTGACACTACAACTTTGGCAAAGAAGCTATTGGCTCCCACTGTGATCGCCAGTTTATTTTCATCAAAAGTTGCTTTTTCCATTGCTTTCGAACCTGTTACACAGTTTATCGATTACAAGTCTGAACTGAAAGAAAAGTTGATCTTTTTATAACATCTTCTTACAATGAAAAAAAATCAAAAATTACAACTTTCTCTTAAAACAAACACAGAGGACGTTTATCACCCGCTGCTTGCGTGGGATCTTTGCCTATGCCAGGGATGTATTTGTCCATAGACCACCACAGATCAAATCCGATTGACAGTATAACTACGCTCTTGTTTCACGAAGGAAACAATTGTGGCAGTGACAATCACAACCAAGCGGGATTGTGGCTCTTCTCGAGATTAAAACAAGGTTTAATCCGGAGGAAGGATAGGGAGAGAATCTCAAATCTTTCAAAGGATTTTTCTTTATGAAAAAGTTCGCCAAGATTCGTTGATTCTCCTCTGAAATTCATGGTTCATTGTTCAATTCAACAGCACCTCGCCCTTTGATTTTCAGATCCTCTCAAATGAAGACCCTGGGCTTCTATTTATAGGCTTCTGTCATCATGTTTTCTGATAAGATAGGTATTCTGATGTCTTCTGTAGTTGATAACAATTCAGATATGTTTAGGGGAGCTTCAAACTGATTGAGGAAGTCCTGGAATGAAAGAACTCTGATAAAACATCGAAAAACGCATTTTCGGGAATTTTGACCGATCAGGACTGTCTGCGGTGGCCCAAAACGATGCGAGCCACCATTTGGTGGCTCGTGTAGGTGCGGGCCACTATTTGGTGGCTCGTGCGAGCCACCATTTGGTAGTTCGCACTCACACGAGCCCCGTGGCTTCTGTTTACCAGTCTTTTAAATTTTTCGACGGTTTTTTCCTATTTCATCTGTTCGCTTTCTCTATAGTTATTTTCCTCTTTATGTGTGTTTGTTGATTCATCTCCTCATGTACGATTCGTTTCATGCATTTCGTGAATGATTTATCGAACTTACGATTCACTTCGTGCGTTTTGCCGACTTCCGAATGATTTATCAAACTTACAATTCGTTTCATACATTTCGCTAGCTCACGAACAATTTACCAAGCTTGTGATTCACTTTATGCTTCTTACTGACTCGTAGACTGTTTATCGAACTTGTGGTTCGCTTCATGTGTTTCGTTGATTCACAAGCGAACGTTCATCAAACGCACGAACCTTTTGGAGATGGTTGGCGATCGTGTGAGCCCGTGGTCTTGTTCCAAATATTTCGTGACTTTTTTGTGTCAATGATTCATTATTACATCACCTTGAACTGTATTCGATGCTGATAGGTAGTTTTTTGACGCCTACACTAAAATATGGATTTTCCTGAAGTGATTATGATTATTGTGTTTACATTCGGAAGCTTCGTAGAGGTGATTATATCTATCTTCTATTGTATGTGGATGACATGCTTATTGCTTCTAATAGCAGGGTGGAGATAGATAGGCTGAAATCTCGATTTGGTAAGGAGTTCGAGATGAAGGACATGGGCGCTGTAAGGAAAATACTAGGTATGGAGATTAGAAGAGAGCGGGTGAATCGACGATTGTTCTTGAGTCAGAAGGGCTACATAGAGTGAGTTATCGCAAGGTTTGGGATGCAAAGTGCTAAGTCGGTGGTGACTCCATTAGCTCCATATTTTAGGCTTTCAGGTAAACAATCTCCCACTACAATGGAAGATAAGGCACACATGGAGCGTGTTCCTTATGCTAGTGTAGTTGGCAGTTTGATATACGCCATGGTATGTACATGCCCAGATATTTCATAGGTGGTTAGTATGGTCAGCAGGTTCATGACGAATCTGGAAAAGACGTACTGGGAAGCGGTGAAATGAGTCCTGAGGTACTTGAAAGGTACTGCTGATACGGGTCAGCGTTTTGGTGGAGATACATATCAGATTGATGGGTTTGTTGACTCTGATTATGCTGGCAATCTAGATAGATAACGATCTACTACTGGTTATGTATTCAGGATACATGAAACTCCAGTTAGTTGACGATCGATGTTGCAGGCTACAGTTGTTTAGGTCAGAAATTGCTGATTTCATTATCATCGAATCTATTACAACTTCAGTCATTACAATAAACTCAAATAAAAAAGTTGATCTTTTTATAACATCTCCTTAAACAATGAAAATAAAAGATTACAATTTCTTCAAACAACACACAATAGATGTTTATCGCCTATTGTTTGCATGGGAACTTCGCCTGTGCCGGGGACGTTGATATCTGTGGATCGTCACGGATCAGATACGGTTGACAGAATGATAATCAAACCTCCTACTTCACGAAGGAAGTATTCTCTGAAGTGATAATCCTGACCAAGCGAGATTACGACTCTTCTTGGGATTAAGACCAAGCTTAAATCCGAAGGAATGAGGGGAAATAGGTATTAGATCTGTCGAACTCTCTCTTTTTTTATTGAGAAACCTCGCCAAGATCTGCTAACCCTCTAAAATTTGTGCTCCACTCTCCAATTTGGCAGCACCTCGCCCTCTTGATTTCCAGCCCTATAGAAATGAGCCCACAAGCTTGTATTTATAGGCTTCGGTTGGAGGGTTTTTGGATAAGAACGATGTATTCTACCATATCTTTAGTTAACAACTATATAACCACATTTAGAGATGACATTTAGGTAGTTAGGAACCTCTGGAACAGAAGAAATCCCGTAAAAACTTGTCGAAAACCGTCAAAATGTAATTTTAGCTCAAAACTGGCCGAACCTGGTGCAAAACGAATTGAACCGGTTTGGTTCAGGCGCGAACCACTATTTGGTGGCTCGGCCTATGGCCGAGCCACTGGCCTGGCCGAGTTGTTTTGACGCAACTCAGCCACCAGGGGCTTTCTTGGTTTGTTCGATCTGGACTTGTTTTGTCCTTCTACGTGCATTCCGTTATTTTGTTAAATTGTACGCTTCACCGATTCGTTTCATGTGTTTTGTGAACGTGCGGGTCGATTGACGGTGGCCGACGGGCTTGTAGGCCACTTGGTTCACCGTTTCGATGACTGGTGAGCACGTGGGCCATTTGGAGCTGGCTGACGAGTACGCAGACCACTTAGAGGTGGCCGGTGAGCGCAGGGGCCAGTTATTTTACTGTTTTGGTAGTCGATGAGCGTGCGGGCTACTTGGTTGCTATTCTGGTGGCCGATGAGCGTGCGGGCCACTTGGCGTTGGCCGATCCGCTGGTTCGTCACCACGTCATCAACAGCTCACTGATTCGATTCATACGCTTGTCGGCATTAGACGATCCTCTTTGACTCGGATAATCCTCTTCGATTTGGATAATGACGTTCATCACCTTCTCTTTATCTCGAGCTATGTGCGGAAAACTATAGGCATTTTTAGATGCCTATAGATACCCTCTTCAAAATATTTCAGACTCATTCTTTTATAGAGGAGTCTGGAATGCTATGGATAAGATAGGCCATGTTTTTAACCTCTTCAGTATTTTGCCAAGGAGATTACATAGAAGGACCTATGGATTGTTTTAATTCTTAACTTCTTTAGCCTTCAGTCTATTCAGTGTTTTATCGAATAGATGAAGTTCTTCCGGTATTGCATTTATTGTCTGACCGTTGGCAAAATCTTAAACTGAAATTAGTGCGTAAATTTCTGAACTTAGCTCTTGTTATTGAGTTGACTTTGAACTGATTATCTTCATCAGGAATTCATATATGAATGTGATTGAACTCCCTAGAATCATCTTCTAGCCTTATTTTAGCGAGATTGCTGATGTGTTGACCAACATCGACCTTTACTGTACCGTGTTGATCGTCGTTAACACAGTTTATACCCATACATTTGTTGGAGTCTACACAGTTTAAGCTTTTAAGGCCTTGGAGCGTGGTGGTCCCAAATGTTGGGGCTGGTGCATCAATAACTCTCATATTTATAGGATTTTTGGCAAACCCTCAGCCATCAACGGGTTTGATGAGCCTTTACCGACTACAGTTTGAGTTGGGCTAGCGTGCAAATTGTTTAAGTTCGTTCCGTATGTAACATTATGCTAAAAGAGTTAACTCTTTTAGTGCTACGATATTGAATACGTAGACTTCATCTTTCTCATAGGAATAGACTACCCGGCTGCATGTATCAGATGCAGACTCAGGATTTTTAGCTAATCCTCAGCCATCAACGGATTTGACATGCCTTTACCGATTATCGTTTGAATCGGACTTGCATACGGATTGTTTAAGTCCGTTCCGCATGTGATGTTGTGCTAAAAGAGTTAACTCTTTTAGTACTATGATATTGAATATGCAGACTTTTACTTTCTTACAGGAATAGACTATCCGACAACGCGTGTTAGACGTTGACTTATCCCTTCTTAGGATTCGGGATAAAAGTCCCTAGACTTGGATTCTCGTGTCTTTTTTACTCGGCGAAAGACTAAACTGGCAATGCGTGTTAGGTGTAGGCTTATCTCTATTTAGGAGTCGAGATAAGGTTTCCCGTGTGTGTAAGGTGCGGATTTTGGCGTTATTAATAATGGCCTGCCATAATGTCGAATATGCGAGCTTTTGTCCTTTTTACGGTCAAGGACTAACCGACAACGCGTGTTAGGCACTGACTTATCCCTACTTAGGATTCAGGATAAATTCCCCAGACTTGGATTCTGGTATCTTTTTCAATCGGTGAAAGATTAAACCGGCAACGCGTGTTAGGCGCTGACTTATCCCTACTTAAGATTCGGGATAAAATTTTCTATACGTGTAAGGTACGGATTATGGTGTTATTAATAACTACCTACCATAATGTCAAATATGTGGTCTTTTATCCTTTTTACGGTCAAGGACTCACCGACAACGTGTGTTAGGCGCTGACTTATCCTACTTAGGCTTTGGAATAAAATTCCTCAGACTTGGATTCTGGTGTTTTCTTCAATCGGTGAAAGACTAAACCGACAACGCGTGTTAGGCGATGACTTATCCCTGCTTAGGATTCAGGATAAACTTCCCCAGACTTAGATTCTGGTATCTTCTTCAATCGGTGAAAGACTAAACCGGCAACGCGTGTTAGGCGCTGACTTATTCCTACTTAGGATTCAGGATAAAATTTCCCACGCATGTAAGGTGTGGATTTTAGGAGTTGAAAAGTAGTGCCTTCTCATGGGGCAAAGACAAACCCGATACTGGAGAGGAAGAATTTTATATTTTATCTCTAGTTGTAAAGGAAACTCAAAGTGGGATTTCCACTCTGAGAATCCGGATAGGTGAAACTAAGAGTGGGATCTTCACTCCGAGAATCAAAAAGATTTGGATAATTCTAACCGTCGGAGGGTTTAATCACTCTATTTGAAAGTGGACCTCTCGTTCATGAAGGAATCGAGAGGGGATTTTGGTTGTTGTCCTAACTGTAGGAAGGTTTAACTGAGTGGGAGGTTTGAGACGATCCTAACTATGGGAAGGTTTGATCGCTCAATTTGAAAGTGAACCTCTCATTCATGAAGGAATTTAGAGGAGATTTTGGCCGTGGTCCTTACTGTAGGAAGGTTTGACCCAGTGGACAGTGGGAGTGGGAGTACAAATCACAGTGGGAGTGTTGACTTGTACAAATCACTCAGTAGAGGTTTTTGATGTCAAATAATGAGATCTTCACATGAAAGGGATTTGACAATCACAAATATTAGTAGACTAAAATTCCAAGCATTATATCTGAACTTTAATAGTGGGAGTGTTGAGTGCACAAACACAATGAGATTTTGAGTGGATTAAACCAGGAAGAATTTTAGTGAACCCACCGTCAATTAATTTAATCAGCAAGGGATTTTGTGGTGGAAGATTATAATCGTCAATACCAGTGGGAGTTTTTTGTGAGGAAGATTGATCTAACAAAGTAATCAAATCTCATCTCAGCAAAAGAGTGCTTGGAAGTTGGTTGAATTGATCCCGACAATGAGATGTGTTTCACCCTTGAACATTCAGAGTCCGAGTAGGAGTTTCTCATTTATCACTTCTTTGTAGTGACCGGATTACCTCTAAGAATAAACCATATAGCATTCTTCCGGGAACTTCCCGCTACATGAATCATCCACCCCCAGCTTCCTTTGCAAAACCGGGTCTAACATTGTACTTGTATGCGTCTAAAAATGCCTATAGGTTCCCGTACGCATCTCTAGACAAAGAGATGATAATGAACATCACTATCCGAGTCACAGAAGCTTATTTGATGTCGACAAGCGCATGAAGTGATTTGACAAATCGTGTGAAGCAACAGAACTTCAGAATAACGAAAACACGAACTGATCGGGAGCTACGCTTCTTTTACGAAAGACGAAGTGTGCTTCATATCCCGTCTACTCCATATATGATTCAACCATGGGATCTTGTAGATCTTCTTGTCAGCTTTCTAACGCATATTGAATCGTGTAATTCCGAGTTCGGACGACGAAAAAATGACAAAAATAGACAGGACGCGTAGAAAAATGCTCTAGGCCTCAGCGAGACACCCTTAGGTGTCTCGGCCAGGCCGACACTCATAGGTGTCTCGGTAAGGCTGAGACACCCATAGGTATCTCGTCCAGGCCGAGACACATGGCCGAGACACCCACGAGTGTATCGGCCAGGCTGAGACACCCACGAGTGTCCACACCTCCGAAACCGATTTTTGGCAGTTTTAAGCTGTTTTTTTATGATTAACTACCTGGATTTGTTTCTACTAATTTGAATCTATCTAAGAATGTGATAAAGTGATTACAACTGAAGATAAGAGTGAATCGATCATTCTTATCCAAAAATAAAGGGCCCAAAGCCTATAAATACAGCCCCAGGGCCTTTATTTTTTTAGATCTGGAAATCTCGAGCGTTGGCGAAGCCCTGCTAAATTAAATACTGAAGGAGCACAAATTTTAGAAGAGAGGAGAAGATCGGATCGAGTTCGTCAGCATAAAGAAGAGGAGCTCATCAGATCTACAGTTCCCTGTTCCTTCCCTTGAGATTGCCCCATTGCGGTGATCTCGAGAAGAGTGATTATCTCGCTGTTACCGAGATAATTACTTCGGTCTCTTGATTCTTTCATGAATCAACGAAATTATCTCGTTGTTGCTAAGATAATTACTTTGGTTTCTTGATTCCTTTGCAAATCAACAAAGCTCCAGATCTGATTTGATCATTTAGTAGTCCACGAATATCAACATCCCATCACAGGCCAAGATCCCATGTAAGCAGCGAAGGATAAACGTCCGTTGCATTTGTTTTGATGAGAGTTGTATTTTTTTCGTTTTTTTGTGTAAGAGTCTTATAAAAAGACTATTTTTTTTTATTGTAACGACTAAAATTGTAATAAACACATCAATGAAGAAATCTATTTTCTCTTAAAACAAGCTAGCGACCACAGTGGGAGCCAACAGCCTAACTGCCAAGGCTGTCGTGCCATAGCTAACAATCAAGATCCCAGTGAACGAAGAGGTCGAATTTGAATTCGACCAGTAGAAGTTCGAGGAGTGTGTCTCTTCCTTCTCCTCCAGACCACCTCTCTTCGCAAGTGCAGGAAGGCCTCCTCCTCCCGGAAGATCTGTTGATCTTCAGATCTGAATACCTAAGAAGGTGATCTCCCCGCTACCGTTGTCATAGTTTCACCTCGCAACGATCCGTCGACATCCGATGAAGCCAAAGCCGCAGATCCGGACACCTTATCAAAGAGGGCTCATCAGAGGCACCGCCAACGTCTCGCCCGCCAATTGGCTAAGGCTTTAGAGTAAGTGGACGGAATCCGCTACCAAGCGGATCTAGAGTTCAGAAAGTGCCAAGTGGCTAAGCCGTCGCCACAACAAGCATCAGGGTCCTCCTCCCAACCGTCAACTAACAAATAGGTTCGTGTCAAACGAACCTGTTCTACTCTCAAGGAGCGTATCCAAAAGCGTCGCGTACTACATGCGCATGCACAGATTCTCTCACAAGAAGCACATAAATTGCAGCAGGAGGAGGTGGTCAAGAAACCACCAAGATCTAAGCAAGTTTGGGTGCTAAAGACCAAAACATCACCTCAACCCGACAAGAGACACCACTCGTGTCTCTCACTCAATTCTAGATCCGAGGCTGTTCCCTAGCCTTCGTCAACTATTGCTCCACTCCTATTTCTCCCGCACCTCCGGTGAAGCCCTACGACAGCGTGGACCTCTCCAAATCCAGAATTCCGTTAAAGGATCACCTGGGTCCTGATGCTTTGCCTATTGAGGTCCTCCTACCCGCCGTTTAGTTAGCTCACGGGAAGGATCTTTCTCTACTTCCAGCGATGGTTGCCGTCATTCATTATGGGCTTAGGTATTTAGTCGATAGTTTTACACATGTGGGTTCTGAACCATCGACCGAGATTTTCTCTGTAAAGGTTAAGCTTTCGTATACATACTTGATGGCATAGCTGTAGGCATCAAAAATTACCTATAGGTCCCAACACGCAGCTCGAGATAGAGAGAAGATAATGAACGTTGCTATTCGAATCACAGAAGCTTATTTGACGATGAAAAACGCATGAAGTGAGTCGACAGACCATACGAAACAACGGAACTTCGGAATAACGGAAACATGAACTGATTGGGAGCTCCGTGCCACTTACGAAAGACAAAACACCCCTCATGTCCTATTTACTCTACATGTGATTCAATCATGGAAGCTCGTATATCTCCTCATCATCTTTCCAATGCATCTTGAACCACGTAATTTCAAGTTCAGACGGCAAAGATACGACGAAAACAGACGGAATGCACGAAACTAAGCCCTGAGCCAAACCAAGACACCTATAGGTGTCTCGGCTTTGCCGAGACAACCAAAGGTGTGTCGGCCTGGCCGAGACACCAAACGTTGTCTCATCCTGGTCGAGACACCTAATGGTGTCTCGACCTGGCCGAGACACCCAATGGTAACTTGGCCTGACCGAGACACCCATGAGCCGAGACACCCACGGTGTCTGCAACCCGAAAAGGCTGATTTTCATAGTTTAAAGATGTTTTTTGATTGTTAACCGCTTGGATTTGTTTTAACTTATCTGATATCATCCAAGAATATGGTTAAGTGGTTACAACTAAGGATAAGAGGGAATCGACCGTTCTTATCCGAAAACAGGGGTCCCGAAGCCTATAAATACAGCCCTAGGGCCTTCATTTTTTTTTCAGATCTGGAATTCTCGAGCTTTGGCGAAGCCCTGCCAAACTAAAGACTGAAGGAGCATGAATTTTAGAAGAGAGGAGAAGATCGGAGCGAGTTTGTCAGCACGAAGAAGAGGAGTTCGTCAGATCTGCAGTTCCCGTGTTCTTCCCTTGAGATTTCCCCGTTGCAGTGATCTTAAGAAGAGTGATTATCTCGCTATTGCCGAGATAATTGCTTCAGCTTCTGGATTACTTTGCGAATCAACGATGCTCCGAATCTGATCTAGTCGCTTGGTAGTTCATGGATATCAATATCCCTAGCACCGGCCAAGAACCCACGCAAGCAAGAGCCGATAAACGATTCTTGTGTTTATTTTCAAGAGGGTTGTAATTTTTAATTTCGTTATTTGAATTCATTGTAAACGATTAAAGTTTTAATGAAATCGATATTGAAGGCGACTTTCGATGAAAACAAGCTGGCGACCATAGTGGGAGCCAACAGCCTCTCTGCTATGGCTATCGTGACGCAACCGACGATCAAGATCCCGGTGAACGAAGAAGTGGAATACGAATTCGACCAGTAGAAGTTTGAAGAGTATATCTCTTCCTCCTCCTTTAGATCTGCCTCTCTTCCTAAGTGCAGGAAGGCCTCCTCTTCTGGGAAAACCTATGGGACTTCAGGCTCGAAGATCCAAGATCCTCTCGCCGCTACTGCACTTACACCTCGCGACGCCCCTCCAGCATCCAAAGAGGTCCAAGCTGTAGATTTAGGCCTCCCTTCCAGAAAAAGCTTAACTGGTGAAGATGTACCAACTCTGTTGAAGAGAGCGCACCAAAGACGACGCCAACGCCTTGTACGTCAACTGGCCAAGGCTTTGGAGCTAATGGACGGGATCCGCTATGATGCAGATCTGAAATCTAGACAGTGCCGAGAACAACAACGACGAGCAAACAACCCCTTCTCCAAAGTAGAGAAGAATGAATAGGTCCGTGTTAAAAGGACCCTCTCTACCCTTGAGGAGCGAATCCAGAAGCGCCACGCATTACTTGCGCACGCCCGCGTTCTTGTGCAAAAAGCGTAAGAAATGCAAAAGGAAGAGGCGATTAAAAAATCACCCAAACATAAACATGTGTGGAGGCCGAAGGCGAAGTCAGCACCTAAGGCAAGAGTGGACGAAGTTACCATTCGACCTTCGTCAACTTCAGATCCCATTTCCCCTGTCCCCGTACCTCCGACGGAGTTATATGGTAGCGTGGATCTCACCAAATTCAGAGTTCTTCCGAAAGACCGCCTTGGTCCTCTCCCCGAAGATTAAGGTAAAGCACCTGTTAAGGAGCGTTTGGGACCATTGAAGTGCTCCCAAACGACCATTCAGACTGGGAGTCATACTAATCCCCCTAATAATAACAAAGGGAAAGCCCCTATTACCGACCGCATCAGATTGCGAGTCGAAGTTCAAGAGCCCGTTAGAGTTTCACGCTCACGAAGGCGTAAATCTGAACGAGTGACTCTTGGAGACGCCAATGAAGCGTCGTATCCCCAGAGGGAAACATGTTTGTCCGATGACAATATTATACCTGGGAAGTCATGCCAACACACGATGGGTTGCTCTGGTCATCAGACCGACGAGTTGTACTATCAGGCTGTGGGTACGAATAAGTCCTAAAAAAGAAATACCCGAGACACGGACTCGTACGATCTGTGTGCTAAGATAATCAAGGGGGTGTTGTCAGAATGCTGGTGCCCTAAGGCCCCACAAAAGGTTTCGGTGTTTGAAAGAATATCCACCAGAATATCCGAGACTAAGCCGAGGCGTCTCTGTAGAAGAAGGTCAACCGGCACAAGTAACAACCTCTCGCAAGTTACTATCAACATGGTCAACAAAGGCAAGTCCGTGCGACGCTTCAGTCCTAAACCTTTTATAGAAGTATCTTAGCGCATGACTTGGCTGCGATCTAGAACTGTATGACCTAGACCCAAAAGGTCATGATCCTCGGATGACGAAACGTTAGATACTAGCTTGGCGTTGGCTTCTGATGATACGGCGTCCAGTGTAGGACAATGTTACGAATCGTTCATGATTAGTACTAAGCAAATGACTAAGATTCTTGAGGACGCTTTAGCCAGGCAAAAAGATAATTTTGAATTTGAAATGGAGATGGCTATGCAGCAAATGAGAGATATGCACAGCTAACAAATTGTAGCACTGACGAACCAGCAGGGAGAATCCAGTCGTCGCAATAATCCTAACCAAATTGATAGTGATAGGGAGGCGGATGAGAATACCAACATGGATCCCCCTCATATTGACGACAATACCAGGGGTGGCCCCTCAGATGATAACAATACAAAGAAAGACCACATCACTTCTCCCCGGAATCGCTCGAAGAAAGATACGAGCGAGGATAAGAAGATGAGGGACTTGGAGAGCAAAATCAATGTGTTGATGAGCGCTCAAGAACTAAAGAAGTACGGAATACATTGTCCTTACCCAAGAGAGTGGGAATCAATCTCATACCCGGCAAAGTTTAATTTGACTAACTTCACACCGTTCGACGAAAAGGGTTCCCCTACTCAGCACTTAATATATTTCAAATCTCATTTGGGAATAATCTCTAAAAATGAGCCTTTGTTGGTATGGTCATTCGTCAGCACTCTTCGCGGAGCAGCCTTCGATTGGTATCGCCGTCTTAAGCTGGGGAGTATCAGTAGTTAGGACGAAATAGAAGACAAGTTTCTTATGAATTTCTTCGATGACGATACCGAAGTTTCAATCGGAACGTTGTTCGATGAGAAACAAAAAGATGGAGAGTTGGTGGAGAACTTCGTTAAAAGATTCCGAAACAAAGTAATGAATTGTCGAGATCCGGTCAGTGAAGATTTTATCCTCGAAACTTTTCACAACAACCTTTCGCTAGATATCCTGGAAACTATGAGAATGGCATTGTCCAAGACTTGGAAGGACTTGAAAGTGTGAGGAGAACGAGCCTAACG
>BQKN01044665.1:0-14069 GCA_022839385.1 Asparagus kiusianus
GAGATTGTGAGGGGGGGAAGAGGGATTTGTTAATTTTCGCAATTATGATTTAATTTTTACAATTAGAGTTTAATTTTGGTAAAACAAAAAAAATTGTGCAAAAAACCCAAACCCTAATAAAAAAATGTTTATCTTGATGAAATTATAATATAAAAAATTAAATTTAATTAGTGTTATGGTTAGGGTTAGGCGAGGGTTAGGGTTAGGGTTCGGTGAGGGTTAAGGTTAGAGTTAGGATTAGGGTTAGGGTTAGCGTTTGGGTTACGATTAGGGTTAGGCGAGGGTTAGGTGAGCATGGGGGTGATGGTGAGGGTTAGGGTTTAGGTTTGGGTTTGGATTAGGGTTAGGAGAGGGTTAGGTGAGGGTTAGGGTTAGGGTTAGGGTTAGGGTTCGGTGAGGGTTAGGGTTACGATTAGGGTTAGGTGAGGGGTTAGGGTTAGGGTTAGGTGAGGCGTGGGGGTGAGGATGAGAGTGAGTTTGAGGATTATGGTTATGGTTAGAGTTAGTGGAGGGTGAGGGTGAGGGTGAGGGTTAGGGTTAGGGTTAGGGTTAGGTGAGGGTGGGGGTGATTGTGAGGTTGAGGTTGGGGGTTAGGGTTAGGGTTAGGTGAGGGTGGGGGTGATGGTGAGGTTGAGGTTGAGTGCTAGGGTTAGGGTTAGGTTAGGATGAGGGTTAGGGTTAGGGTTTGGGTTTGGATTATGGTTAGACGAGGGTTAGGGTTTGGGTTTGGGTTAGACGAGGGTTAGGGTTTGGATTAGGGTTAGGTGTGGGTTAAGGTTAGGATTAGGGTTAGGTGATGGTTAGGGTGAGGGTTAGGGTTAGGTGAGGGTTTGGGTTAGGTTTAGGTAAGGGTGAGGAGTGGGGGTGGGGGTGGGGGTGAGGGTGAGGGGTGAGGGTGAGGGTTGAGGGTTAGGGTTAGGGGAGGGTGAAGGTGAGGGTTTGGGTTTGGGTTAGGATTAGGGTTAGGCGGGGGTTAGGGTTAGGGTGAGGGTGAGGGTTAAGGTTAGGTGAGGGTGAGGGTTAGGGTTAGGGATTGGTGAGGGTGAGGGCGGAGGGTGAGAGGTGGGGGTGAGGGTGAGTTTGAGGGTTAAGGTTAGGGTTAGGGTTAGGGTTAGGGGAGGGTGATGGTGAGGGTGAGGGTGAGGGTGATGGTGAGGGTTAGGGTGAGGGTTAGGGTGAGTTGAGAGTAAGGGTGAGGGTGAGGGTGAGGGTGGGGGTGATGGTGAGGTTGAGGGTTAGGGTTAGGGTTAGGTGAGGGTGAGGGTGGGGGTGAGGGTGAGGATAAGAGGTTAGCGTAACTACTATACCACTAATTACATAGAAACTACACACATCATACACTCATATTTTCGAGCCGTAGAATTCCCCGTCCAATAAATACTATATATAATCTCTTTATTTACTTGTCACATACGCGTACAGAATTATTGGCGGATACGAGACCATCTTGTTCGGTCCGATAACTTTATTGTACGCGTATGTGAGAGGGGGCTTATATATAAATATTTATTGGATCTGTCCAGTGTGGACGGGTTAGGTATGTAAACATGGCGTGTATATATGTATTTACTTGTGTTCTTGTGTACTTTCTTTTCGTTAGAGTTTCGGCGGCGCTTACTCGTTGTTCTCCGTGTACAAATTATGGAGGGATATGCATGAGTATATCCTTCCCACTATAGTGTACTCGAAGAACAGCGGGTAGGTGCTACCGAAATTTTGACGAATTGAAAGTACACTTAAACACACGTAAATACATATACACGTCATGTTTACATACCTAATGGGATAGAAGCCTTCCTCTGACAGCCGGTCACACATGCGGTCCTCTACACACACGTTTACATCCCTAAATTAAAATGATATATGTCGGGATATGCTCACTTCCATTTATTTTTAAATTCTAGATGCGGACAGTTCCTGACAAATCGTTCATGAGCATACCACGTGATCGAAGACATCTAGACACCCGGTACAAGGATGAGATAGAAGCTTTCTTAGCCTACTCTGACACAAACCCTCTACGGTCGCTAAGCGGGTCGATTTTCTGTCCTTGTAAGAATTGCAGGAACGGTAAAATGCTCGCTAGGAGTGACGTAAGTTTTCATCTGTCAATCAATGGATTTGATAGCTCTTATGTATTTTGGAGTCATCACGGTGAAGGAGTCCCGGTGATACAATCAGAGGAAGAATTCACTGAAGTCAGTAATCCGACAGTTGACACGACTCATATGTTAGAAGATATTCTTGCAGCGCCGTCGGTGAGTGATGTCAACACTAATGATGTGTCTTAAGATGTAGATCGATTAATGAGACTTGTTGAAGAAAACGAGTCACCGTTATACGAGGGGTGTAAGGAGTTCACAAGGCTTTCTTTTATGCTGAGGCTTATTCATATCCAAACACTCAGTGGGATGGTTGTTACACATTTTGAGATGTTATTAGATTTGTTGAGGAAAGTCATTCCAGGCGGCGAGAAAAGCATCCCCGCGACCTATTACGAAGCTCACAAGATTGTTAATACACTGGGGCTTGATTACAAGAAGATAGACGCCTGTCCTAACGACTGCATCTTATACAATAAGGGTAATGAAGCTCTGGAGGAATATCCGACGTGTCATGTATCACGTTGGAAAGGAGAAGCTACAAGCACATCCGAAGGTGGTGCATCCAATAAGCAGAGCAGAATCCCTGCGAAGGTTCTCCGATATTTTCCAATTGTTCCTAGGCTGCAACGGTTTTATATGTCTGCCAAGCTGGCTGAGAATATGCGATGGCACTCGACAGACCACAAAAAGGATGGGAAACTGAGACATCCTGCGGACGGTGAGGCATGGAAGCACATTGACCGTATATACCCCGACTTCGGTAAAGAGTCTCGGAATATTAGGCTGGGGCTTGCTAGCGACGGATTTAATCTGTTTGGATTAATGAGCTCTGCTTGGTCTAACCTGGCCAGTGTTGCTGACACCATACAATATGCCGCCGTCAATGTGCATGAAGCAACCGTACATGATACTGTCACTTTTGATCCCTGGAAGATATTCTTCTGGAAATGACATCGATGTTTTCCTCCAACCATTAATTGACGACCTGAAGCTTCTCTGCGAAAAAGGTGTCAGCACTTATGATGCTTATGGTGAGGAGTCTTTCTGTATGCGGGCAATGGTCATGTGGATAATTAATGACTTCCCGGCATACGCTAACCTATCTGGATGGTCGATGAAGGATCAGATTGCTTGTCCGATTTGCATGTCAGACTATGAGGGAAAGTTCCTGAAGTACAGCCGTAAGTTTTGTTAATGGCAACACAGAAGATGGTTGCCTATAGGGCACAAGTTCAGAAAGTTAGTAGGAAAGTTCGACGGCAATCCAGAAAGTAAACCGGCACCACCAAGGCTGACCGGAGAAGAAATATTTGAGCTTCTACATCCTTTACCTAGAAAAATATTTGGAAAAAAAAGATTCAACAAAGAAAATCCATTTGGGGTTAGGAGAAAAATATTGAAGCAAAAATGGAAGGGAAAGGGAAAATCGAAAGGAAATAAGCCTCGCAATGTCCAGTCGCATGGGCGTGTCTCAAAAGGCACCGAACTTCCGCATGGATGGTCAAAATTCAGCATATTTTATCAGCTGCCATATTGGAGAAGTTTAAAAATACGTCACAACTTGGATGTCATGCACATCGAGAAGAACATATACGAGAATCTCTTGAACACTTTGTTGTAGGACGGGAAAAATCGAAAGATGACTTAAGGGCACGTCGAGACCTAGCAGAATTGAACATTCGTCCAGAACTGTAAGCTATAGATAAGAGCAACGGAAAGTTTGAACTCCCAGCCTCCCGTGTCACACTGTCGAAGGATGAGGTCCACAATATGTGTTTATTTCTAAAGACCGTGAAGACACTGGATGGTTATGCTTCAAACATTTCAGCAAATGTGCATATTGAGGACAGAAAGATTTTGGGACTCAAGACACATGACCATCATATTCTATTACATTAACTTCTCCCGGTTTCGTTGCGACATGCTGACAAGGAACTCGCGATGGTGGTAATAGAATTCTACGGTTTCTTCAAGTAACTGTGCTCTAAGGTGATTGATGTCAGGGAGTTTGAAGAATTAGAGGGACGTGTTGCTAATACACTGTGTAAAATGGAAATACTATTTCCACCATCATTCTTCACGGTCATGGTACATCTCACTATACATTTAGCATACGAAGCCCGCATCGCAGGACCAGTTCAATATCGCTGGATGTACCCCGTGGAGAGGTATTTATTATTATAATATTCATTTAATATTTGTCAAATTACGTTTCTCAGTTCCATTTTGTCACAAATCATGAAACTATATACTTGTAGGTATTTGGGTTTCATGAAACAACTGATGCATAATCGTGTACGTCCAGAAGGGTCGATCGCAGAGAACTACATAAGTAACGAGAGTTTGAATTTTATCTCTCGTTACTTGCGGGCAGTGGAGACAAGGCTAAACCGTCCACAACGAATAATTGACGGTACATTCTACAATGATCATGGGGAGGACACTAGATTCCCCAGAATGGAGCTAGATCAAGCCCACACATATATCCTGAACAATGATACTACATTTAACATATACGCGGCGTAAGTATTTAACTGTTTGAATTAGATTATATCACCTCACAATAATTATCTCTATTTAACCGTTATAAATGCTTCTGGTCTAGGCTTCACATCCGATATGTCCAGACTAATCTTAAATGCAGAACAAAAAATAAAAGAGTTATGGACACACACTCTAGACAATTCCCTGCATGGCTGAAGGGTGAAGTAAGATCTTTTTACATTTCTGATTCGTATATCAAATATATGTGCCTGCCAATAGATATGTAAACTATTTGCTTCTTTTCTTAAAGGTTGACAAACGGACTACGAATAGGGTTAACCTGTCTGAGAAAGTTTGTTTATATGCCAGAGGTCCTTCTAATGTGGTTAAGCATTATGGAGGCTACTGTGTCAACGGCTTTAGGTTTAACATCATCGGTCTCGAAGAGAGACGACAAATGCAAAACAGTGGTGTGTTCTGCTCCTTCTCGCAACTGTCATAAGCTAGTGCAAAAGATCTAAATCCGATACAAGGAAAAATCTATTGCTACGGTCAGGTAGAAGACATCGTGGAGATTTTCTATGGGATTAATAAGGAAGTCAGTCATGTGATGTTTAAGGTTCGTTGGTGTGAATAGAAAAAGGCGAATGATGACTACGGTTACACAATCGTTAATCTTAACAAGGAAAAATATCAGTCTGAAAAATACATGTTATCTGCTCATGCCAAACAGTGCTTTTATGTCAAAGATATAATGAAAAATGACGAATGGGTTATCCTTAAGAATCCGCCTAGAGCCTACATTCATGAAGCCGTGTCTGATGAAGATCACGATGAGGAGGTTATCTTAGCTGACGAAATAGCCGAGGAGTTTTCATTGACACAAAATAATAATCTGGATGATGAAATTACACTAGCGCGCCTTGATGTACCTACGATTATATGTGAGCCAAGGCGTAAAGCTAAAAAATCTGTCCGCAGCGGAGTCGATAAAACTATAAGAACAGTCCTTTCGTTAGCACGCACACGGTCACAGGCTATCCGCACACGATCGCAGAGTAGAGCCTCAACATCATCTGTTTGACTGGTTATCATGTATCACGATGTGTCATGTATTATATTATTACCTTTATATTATCTGGTTGACTGGTTATCATGTAGATGTGTCATGTATTATATTATTACCTTTATATTATCTGTTTGACTGGTTATCATGTATCACAGTGTGTCATGTATTATATTATTACCTTTATATTATCTGTTTAACTGGACATCATGTACACGCGATTCTGTTGCCATGTGCTATTTTATTAATTATTTGCATTATATACTTTTGTTGGATATTCATTATGTTTTCAAAGTATAGTGACAAAAGGATTACGTAAGAAAGCGCTTGAGAGACTATTTGGTAGACATTCTGGAGGCAACGCACATGCCTCTACGTCAGGTATTTTTATTTATTTGTTATATCTGTACATTTCTATAAACAATTAACATGAGCCTAACATTTTTTTAACATTTACTACACAGGAGGAGGAGATGCTACACATGACTTGCAGCCACAGGACACATCACGTGGAGATGCTCCACATGACGTGGAGACACAGGCTAATCCTACACAGCATGCGGAGATACCACCGCCACCGCATGCAGATGTATTAGAGGAAAGGAGATTTGAGCCGTATAGCACAGCTTTAGAAGCAGCGGCACTACCGCCAGATTCTATTACGGATCAGCGAGTCCACGGTCCGGCCAAGGTGAAGGGGGATTAGGATTCTTATCATGCTTTGCGCCCTATCGCGCAGCATAGGTACGAACAAGCAAAGCGTAGATACCTCGAACTGAAAGGTATGAATAAATTTTTATAGTTTATCGGTTATTATTTTAATTTTTTTTTGCAAATATAGATTGATCCATTATTTCATCCGATTCATTGTTTCGCAGGTACCGGGCGACCTCCTAGGCGTGGCCGCAATGCTACCAAGGAAACGAACATCATCCCTGATATTCATCGGAGGGCTATGATCCGATGGGAAAACGGAGTGCCTGTCTGGGCCTTTGCCAATGCTTTCAACAATTTCCTTGCCGCTCTATCCAGGAGACATGATTTCTTCAACATTTTTTTAACGTGGAAATCGCAGCGGATTGATGCGCTGGTGGCTTGTTGGAGATATATATGTGTGAGTCATTTATTTTAATTTTCATCATTATTAGTTATTAGTTTATTATTATGTTTATACACTGATTTGTATCTATTTTTTCTTTATATGCTGAAGCTGTTTTTCTTTCTTGACGATAATATTTGTGCCTGGACGTACTACTTCACGCAAATCAATTTATCGTTCAAGAGATGGCGGTTTGAGGTAAAGAAAAAATATTTTCTTCAAATAACAGAAGATTGGGAGCGATTCTGACATCTTGACGAGCGTGTGGATGGAGTAGATTTTTTTGCACTTTACGATTACTTGGACACGGCTGAAATTCAGGTATTATTGAAGTATATATTTTTAAATTATTGTTTGAATTTCTATATTGTTTCGATTTGATATTGTTTTGCAGGCTCAAGCTGAAATAGCAAGGAGGAATCACAACACGCCTCGCAGTTACGAGCATCACGGGGGCTCCAAGTCCTTCAGCCAGCATTATCATCAATTAGAGCTTGAGGTATATAATATATTAGCTTTTAAGTTGAGTATAATTTATGTGTTATGGGTTAATGATATATTTGAATAAAATAGGAAAGGGGAGATCTCAGACATTTTGCAGATCGTATTCTGACTTCCTGGAGCCCGAATTACACCGATGAAGAGAAGAAAGCAAAGAATAAGGATCTGGCTGTAAGTAGCAGTTCATTTATATATTCAATTTCATATCAATGCATCATTAGTAAGTCGACTTGCTCGGGTTGTTTTGATATATTAAAGGAGAAATTACATGCCAAGGTACATGAGCAAATGACTCAGTCTCAGGTCTGTTCTAACACTCCTGCCCGGCTAAGTAGAGAGGAGGAGGACTCCATCATCAAGACGGTCATTGGACCTAGTAGGAAGAACAATACCGGTGGAGAGGATCCGAGCTGAGGCCGCACTAGTCTAGTAGCACCTACGAGTCTGCAGCACCACAAGGAACACCAGGAAGCAGTTCATATCAAGACTCGATGGAGCAGCGATTAAAAGCGATTGAAGATTAGCAGTCGCAGCAAACAACATATCAGCGGGTTGCAGAGGAAGAATGGAGGCACCGGGAGCAGACCATATTGGAGTTCACACAATTCATGTTGACTCTGCCTCAGGAGGCTCAGGAGGCATATAGGTGACGGTTTCTGTCTTCACAGGTAATATATATACTTTGTTTTTTTTAATATTAGATGATATCGTACACACTGATACAAACTGTTACACACAAACCCTAACTCTAACCATAACACAAACCTCAAAAGATATACTTATAATGTTTTTATGTGATGGTGGTGTTGATGGCGTATACGTGCGTAGTGTTGGTGGTATTGGTTGGTGGGTTGGTTGGTTGGTTGTGGTGTTGTGTTGTGGTGGTCGTTATGTGATTGGTTTGTGGGGGGTTTGGTCGTGGTGGGGGGAGGAATGGGGATTGGGTGTTGATGGTGGTGATGGTAGTGATGGAGGGGGAGGGGATGTGTGGAGTGTGATTGGTTGGTGGGTGGGGGCTTTGGTCGTGGTTGAGGATGGGGAGTGGGGATTTTGTTGTGGTGGTGGTTGAGGGGGAGGGGTAGGGCGAGGGGGAGTATTGTTGGTTGGTGGTGGGGTTGGGGGATTTGTGGTGGTGGTGGTGTTGTTGTTGTTATTGTGTTTTGTTATGTTGTGTTGTGCCCTGATGTGTGGTGATGTGTTGTGTAGTGTAGTGTAGTGTTGTGTGTTGTTGTGTTGTGGTGTTGTGGTGTTGTGTTGTTGTGTTGTATTACGTTGTGTTGTTGTTGTGTTGTGTTGTATTGCGTTGTGTTGTGGTGTTGTGGTGTTGTGTTGTGGTGTTGTGTGGTATTGTGTTGTGGTGTGGTGTTGGGGGAATTATATTTATATTTATACTCTTATTAACGGTTACACACCCTTGTTAACGTTTGATTTATATTTACTGGCTGGGACTTCTTCACAAGGTGCAGCCGGGGGTAGTCATAATGCAGCTGGTGTTGAGGATGAGGTTGATGATGATCAGGAGGATTGATTGTCCTTAATATAAGTTTAAAAACAATTTCATGTGTTGTATAAACAATATTTATTATGTACCTGTCGAGAAACTTTTATTTGCTTTTATTGAAATACATGTGTGATATATGCGTGAGATTGAATATTATACTACTGATTGAACAGGTTTTTTTAAATTATTATTGATATTGTACAGGGGTTTTTCAATTTCTAAAATATTTATAAAATTTTAAAAATTATTCTTTTTAGCGACAGAATTTCCGTTGCTAAATAGGTATTTAGCAACGGCAATTCCGTCGCTAAAATTACTATTAGCGACGGAAAACGTGCACGTAAACGTGCACGTTTGTTGTCAATAGAACTTAATAGCGACGAAAATTCTATCGCTAAAAAGTATTAGCAACGGAATTTCCGTCGCTAATATTTTTTATATTTTTTATTTTTTTAATAGCGACCAAATTGTTGTCGCTAATAAACTATCGCTAAAAATTAGCGATGGAATTTTCGTCGCTAATGCTGTTTTTAGGGACACCAAATGTAGTGTCGAACTTTTAGAGACGAAATTTTATTTTTTCCGTCGCTAAAAGTTTTAGCGACGGAAAATCAACATTTAGCGACGGAAATGTCCGTCGCTAAAAGGTAAAAATCCAGTAGTGATATTTTTATCTCAGAATTTGAGAAAGTATGTATTATGATAAAAATAAGAGAATTAACAGAAGATGCGATCAAACTCAGATTTATTCCATTTGCTCTCAAAGACAAAGCAAAAAAATAGTTGTATAGCTTACCCGTAAATTTCATCACTACGTGGGAGGAATTTATCACCGTTTTTCTTAAGAAATTTTTTCCTATCCATAAAACGGTGAAGCTAAGAAACAGTATCATGAATTTTAAGATTGTCTCAGGAGAACCCTTTTGGAAGTATTTTGACCGGTTTAAAGATCTTCTCATCCAATGTTCTCATCACGGTTTAGAAAAATAGCGATTGTGCCAAATAATTTATGAATAATTAGATTATTCTGTTATTCTACAAAAACTTCCTTAGAATCAATGTGCCATGGAGATTTCATGAGGAAAAACGCTGATGAAGCTTAAGAGTTTTTAGAGAGTCTTTCTGAAAAAACCATGCAATGGGAACACTGTGATGACCGAGTGTCATCAGTTCCCCAACCCAAATCCAATGGTATTTCCTTAGAGTCGAACATTGCATCTAAAGCTAAGATGGCCATAATCATGCGTAGGTTAGAAGCTTTAGAAATCAAGGAAAGAGCACCGGCTCAAATCAATCAAGTTTCAGCCTCAGGATGTCACCACTGTTTGTCACCATCTCATATTTCAGAAGAATGTCCTCTCTTAGGAAATAATCAGCCATTAGGACAGGTCAACGCTGCATTCCAGCATTCTGCAAATGATCAATTCTCTCCAACCTACAATCCAGGTTGGAGAAATCATCCTAACGTTGCATGGAATCAAGGAAATTTCTCCCGGAACTTAAAACTTTACACCCGCTTCAACCCAACATTTTCCCAGGGGAAACACAGTTCGTTCAATTCTCATTCACAATTTCAACAACCCAATCTGCCGTATCAAAATCAGTCTCCTCTTCATCAAGCTGTAATTCAGACTCATCACAATCCAGATCAGGATAAACGTCTCAACGTCTTGGAAAGGGGTTTGGAAACCATAATTAAGGCCTCCACTCAAACCGCGAATATGTTGATTCAAACGTCTAGCACTCTGAATTCCTTCATGCAATCAACTTGACAAATGATCAACTCCAACACTCAAGCTATAGCTAGATTAGAATCCCAACTTGGTCAACTAGCTAGTGCCGTGAGTGAAAGAGAGAAAGGAAAATTTTCGAGTCAACCCGTGGTCAACCCTAAGAACACAGGATGCAGTTCATCCTATGAAGCCCAAGTGAATGCAATCCATTCACTTCGGTCAGGTAGATAGGTCGATAATCAAGTGAGAACTCCTCCAAGTCAAACTCTTGATCCTGTACAAATTCCTTCTCCTTCTCCTTTTGATGAATCTATTCAATAATCACTCCCCTCAGATGACCAAGAACCTGAACCCGAACCTGAGCCTACTTTTGATAGATTTAGACCGGTTACTCCATTTCCAGATAGACTCAGGTCTAGGAAACACTCTCCTCAGGAGAAGAAGATCCTAGAAACATTCAAGCAGGTTAAGGTCAACATTCCTCTCTTAGATGTAATTGAACAAATTCCATCTTATGCTAAATTTTTAAAAGAATTGTGCACTAAGAAGAGGCGAATAAATGTTCCAAAGAAAGTCTTTTTAGCCACCAATATCAATGAAATGCTATCAAATCCCATACCTTTGAAACGTAAAGATCCAGGTTCCCCATCATTTCATGTATCATTGGTAATACTCACATTGATAAGGCACTTTTAGACTTAGGGGCCAGTGTCAATTTGCTTCCATATTTAGTCTATCAGCAATTGGGTCTAGGTGTACTGAATCTAACCAAATGCACCTTAGTTGGCTGATAGATCTGTCAAGGTCCCTATGGGTGAGTTAGAGGATGTTCTGATCAAGGTTGGAGATTTTATTTTTTCAGTAGATTTTGTAGTCTTAGAAATACAGCCTGTTTCCAATCCCAAAGAACAGACACCTGTCATCTTAGGACGACCTTTCTTAGCCACTTCTAATACTCTCATCAACAGTAGAACTGGTCAAATGAAGCTGTTCTTTGGGAATTTGACTACTGATCTTAATATTTTTAATCCAGAGAACCAACCAAATAATCAGCCTCTAGAAATAAACTACATTCAGGAAAGGTCAGAAGAAGAAGAAGAAGAAGAAGAAAAAGAAGAGTCTGATTTGAGTTTTGAGGAAATTTTTGATGAAGAGTTAGAGTTTTTAGAAGAAGCAGATCAGGTCCTTGAGAATAATAAAACTGTGTTAAACATTTGCTGCTTTGAATTAATTTTTGAAGAACTTTTTCTTGATGAACTTAGATTCTTAGAGAATAATCAACAACCAAATTTTTAGAACTTCACAGAAGAATTGGTTGTTAGAAAACAAAACTTCACAGTACAAGAGTCTAAGTTCATTAAGAAATGTAAAATACATGACACCAATAATACCTACCTTACTTTGTTGCAAGAATTGCTGAACACCCCGAAATGCTTGGAAATTCACATTATTGATTATATCTGTAGGCTGTCTAAAAATCACAATAGATAGCTTATCCCCTATCAAACACCGATGATGGAAGTTACAATCTGACGACTTTCAGAAGGTTACAATTTGAAGACTTTCACGTAGATCGCTGAAGGTTACAATCTGACGACCTTCACGACAACTGATGAAAGCTCTAATCAATAGCCTTTACAATCAACATCGGGAGTTACAATCTGATAACTCTCATATTCTCAAGGAGCCAAGACGAAGATTACAAGACAATGATCTTTGCAACGCTATGACAAAAGAGATTCCTCGTTAATAATCCCTTCAAGGCAAGACGCGGAGGTCCTCCCCATGTGTCAACAGTAAAACGCCAGGGTCGAAACCCGCGTTACAATATAAAAACGCCAGGGTCGAAACCCGCGCTACAATATCAAAACGCTAGGGTCGAACCCCGCGTCACAACATCAAAAACGCCAAGGTCGATCCCCGCGTTTCCAAGCTGCAACAAGCCAAAACGCGAGCGACCCTCGCGTTCATCAATGTTCAGCCAATACCCAACCTCGCGTCTCAATCCTAAGACACGAGGTTAGGGTCCTGAACGCCAACGTGGGCGTTTGACTCATTCAACATGAGTTGAACGGTTCTAAAACCGTTTATCCCACGTTCTGAGGGATTTTCGCCCACGTAGGAGCGGATATAGGGGACAGTTACAACCCCTTATCCCCCTATAAAACTCAACAAACTCGACAGAGTTAAAGGCTGGCTTTTTGAACGGAGGAAGTTAGCCAAGGTGGGATTTTCAGCATCTAACCGCACAGGTTTGAAGGCGATTCAAGATCTCAACCACTCGGGTTTGGGGATTCAGCACTAGCAGCAATAAAATCCTTGGAGATAGGATTTTCGAATCAAGCTCAGAAGATCAAATCTGAGAGGATTCTTCAACGACAGAAGATTTGCTTGGTCATTAACCGAATTTTCGGTTCTAACAACTCTATTCACAGAGTTCTAACTCGTTCAGAGTTCTTAAACTCGTTAAAGAGTTATCTATAAAACTTTCCACAGAAAGTTCATCGTTCCCACGAGATAAGAGACGGTCGGATCGTCAACGGAGAGCAAGTTCGACGCTATCAATCGAAGGAAGCACTCCATCGCTACCAAGAAGAACCCAGTTTTAAACAAAGGGGAAGAACCAATTTCGTTCTCCTCTCTTTTGTAATCAAGTTGTAATCGAGATCAAAGGAATCAATTCAAATTTTCTTTTATCTTCCTTATTGCAATTTTCCTACATACAAAAGATGGCGACTCTGCTGGGGATTATCTTCTCTGATGAAGAAGTGGTGGTGCAATCCGATGTTCATCTCACTGGAACAATTGTCGAAACTCTCGTGGTAGAGTTTGATCAAGCCAAGTTTGAGGAGGTCATCTCCTCCGGATCCCCTAGCCCGAAGGCTATGCGCAAGATCCACAAAGTCTCCAAGGAGAATAAATCTCCAACTGTTGCTGGAGTGCCGAAGAAAGTCCTCTCCTTTGGCCAAAATTCGTTGAACAGCCCCTCTGCTTCAGGAGCGGGCTCGGCTTCTGCTGAACTCTCGCAGCGAGTTGAATGTCCCACATCCGCGTCAACACGATGTGTTTCAGGCCATAAACGGCTCATAGAGGAGACGAGCTCCATAAACGCCAAAGATGCCCCTGCAAAAGCCTTAAAACAGGCCAAGAAGAATGCTGCTCGTCGAAGAAGAAGGTCTCAGCGACGAGCACAACTTCGAGAAAGTCGATTCCCCAACCAACGCGAGCTTCGCGTTCATGAGCCTAAACGCGACCCTGAGCCCAAACATGAGCTTCGCGAGAACCAGACTGAACGCGGCCCTCAATGGCACGTTTTACAGCCAAAATGCGGACCTCAAGTCTACGTTGAACGCGAACTTCAACTTCGCGTTGCCCAGTCAAAACACGACCCTCGCGTCGACAATGAAGAACGCGACCCTCGTGTTGCCAAACCAAAACGCGACCTTCGCGTTTCAAGTACCAAACGCGACCCTCGCGTCTCAAGTGCCAAACGCGACCTTCGCGTATCAAATGCCAAACGCGACCTTCGCGTATCAAATGCCAAACGCGACCCTCGCGTCCCAAGTTCCAAATCCAATAC
>BQKN01044673.1:169-12827 GCA_022839385.1 Asparagus kiusianus
GGGGTATTTATAGGCTCATGAAACAGCCCCAAAAACCAAGAAAAATCTAGCAAAAAGACAAAAACCATCAAATCTGGAAAACTAGCCATTATAGGCTGAAAAATACTGTTAAGTCGACTTGGGGAGAGATTAAGTCGACTTGTATATAGCCGTTGGAATAGTAACGACAGTTCTGGAATTTTGTGTATCTGGTTTTGTAAAATTAATTTAAAATATTAAACCAACTCCAAAAATTATGAAATTTTGAGGGATGTTTCTAAACAAGTACATAAACATTTTACAAAAAGAATTTCTGAAATATCACTTGTCATTTGTGAGAAATAAATATTTGAACACAGATATTTTAGGTTCTAAAATCTGCTGAAACACCCGATTTTCTAAAATCAATTTGATACAGTAAATAAACTCCAAAAATCATGAATTTTTTTTGAAGCTTCTAAACATGTATATGAACATGTTATAAAAATAATTTCTTAAATATCACTTCCCATTTGAGAGAAATAATTTATTTTATAAACTGATCAAAAATACATAATTGTGCAACACTTCATAAGTAGACTTATATAAGTCGACTTACTATAAGCCGACTTGCTTTGCTTTATAAGTCGACTTAGCAGAGGATAAAATACACTTTCTAGAGGAGTTTATAAGTCGACTTGTCAGGGTTTATAAGTCGACTTATAAACATGCACAGACACTATTAATGCTGAAAATCTGATTTTTAAAGTGCCTTTAAAAATAACATATAAATTCCAAAAATTATGAAACTTTGGGAAATGTTTATAAATATGTTAATGAACATGTTACAAAAGAAATTTTTGAAATTTCACTTATCATTTGAGAAAACTTGTCATTTTACAAAAATGTCCAAAACATGAAAATCCAAAACCATGCATGTATATATATAACTATATATATACATAGAAACCAAATACGTGTGTGTATATAATATTGAGCTTAAGGTACTTAACACACATAATATAAAACCTAAACTAGATTACCCAAGCTTGATCTTGATCTTCATTGTAGCTCGACTTGGTACACATGCGGATGAAGCTTGTAATTGGATCTTTAACTTGAATTGACGTTGCTTCACTCCACAATTCCGCCAACCTCCATTTGGATATGATCGTTGAAGCGCAATCCATCCAACCTCCAACAACGTTATTTGTCTATAATAAATAGAAATGCACAAACACTAGACAAACAACATTAGTGGTAAATTGTTTGTTAAACATCATCAAAACAAGAAGGCCAACAATATTGTTCATATCTCATTTGCTAGGATATATTTGTTAGTAAAGTTTTTAATTGGCATTAAATCAAATTAGATTAGCATAAACCTATTCACCCCCCCCTCTAGGTGTTCTTTCCTAGTAGCATTTTGGTACTTTCAATTGGTATCAAAGCACTTTTAGGGATAGGGGCAGAACCCGGAGTAGTAGCGAGAGTAGGACTGGATAGAAGCAGGAACAGAACCCGAAGTAGGAATAGGAGTATAGCCCAGAGTAGAACCAGGAGCAGAACCTAGAGGAGGAGCAGGAGTAAGGCCCGAACTAGGAGCAACAGATGAGGTCTCTCGTCAGTCATATGAAAAAGACGAGTTGGCTCCCTAATTGGAGCCCTAAGCTACATCTTCATCAGATCCACCATCTTCCTCCTCATCTACTTCCATCATTACTAGACCTCTACCCATCTCAAGTGTCTGTAAAATGTTGAGAAAAACACCCACCCTAGAAGGGTACTAAAATTGGTCGGGGTTGACTCTAAGCTCATGAGGAAGCTACCTCATCAAATAAATGAAGATCACCTTACAATCAATAGCAATCTCCACTTGCTGAGAGTACCAGTATGATACTTCTTGATTATCTGATTCTCAAAGGCACTCGAATCCATGAATGCCACCGTCCTTCGAGGTCTCAAAATTGAACGAGGAGAGAGGCACATTCTGTTAGGATTCTAGTTTTGAACCTACATTCTTGTGCTGTTGTGATGATTTCACAAACAATTTATAACTAACTTTGTTTTCTAGTGATTGTGACATATTATAGGTTTATATCAGAGTTAAAGATCCAGATCAACTTTGTTTAGATATTCTGGTATATATCATGTGTTATTCTCTAAGCTCAATATATACGCACACTCATTATACTGGTAATTTACATTAGTTTTGAAATACACCTCTTTATCAAAATCATATGTATATATACATGTTTTCATATTTACACATATATATGCACATTTGCCAAATTGATGATCTTTTACAAATGGCAAATGCAATTTCCAAACTTTCTTCACAAATGTGTTTAATATCATATTTATAAAATATTCCTAAAGTATATTTTTTAGAATTTATTTGATATTTTTTAATAAGGCTCAAAAGTGATATTTTCCTGTGTTCATGAGTCGACTCATGAACAATAATGAGTTGACTCATAAACTGATGTGTTGTTTAATATTTGCTTCTGATGAGTCGACTCACAAACATCATGAGTCGTCCCATCAGGTTGAGTCGACTCATGCCTATCATAAGTCGACTCATGAAGTGTGCTGAAAATTGAGTTTTGTTTCTGCTGAGTCGACCCATGATTTCATGAATCGTACCATGCATGATGAGTCGACTCATGAATTTTATGAGTCGACCCATAAGTTATTTTTTAGCCTGTAATGGCTACTTATGAGTCGACTCATGAATACTACTGAGTCGACTCATAACATTGTAATGGTTATTTTTGTTTTTGTCTTCTTATGGTTTTTTGGTCTTTTTTCTTGGGTTCTTGCTAATATTTTGTGATGTTATAAATACCCCAGTGCATTTAACATTCTGGCCAACAAAGAGATTTGTTTAATCAAGTTTATAAGTGTTTAAGAAGTGTTTAAAGCTTTGTTTCAAGCCTTGTTTCAAAAGAGAAGCTTTTTTGCAAAGAAGAAGCTTTCAATTTCAATCGAGGAATTCATCATCATCATCATCTCTTCAATTCTTTGTGTTCTTAGAGAAGTTTATCTAAACTCCTTCATATAGCTTATCGATTATCAATTTCATATTCATATCTTGCTATATTGAATTGATTTAGATTTTCATAATATATATTCTCAAGATCTTACTAGGGGCATCTACGCCATTTTGGATAATGTTGATGTTAAATGGGGATATGTTATATTTGATATCATTTCTTCTAGTCCATCCACTTTCATTCCTTTTGGGGGGTCTCCTCACAAAAGTCTTTAAATACTTTAATGTTGACTTATCTGATGAGACTCCATCTGATATCCGACCTCTATTTGATGTTACTGTTCTTCATCGGATAAAAATCCCTGCCACATTAATGGCACAGCATGATCATCCTGCTCATAGAACCCCTCCTGGGTCTCCCGTGCATGAACCTCCTTATGAGCTCGATCAGTCCTCCTCAGATTCATCTTTACCAAGCCATATAGAGGATCTCTCCACTCAGATGACTGAGTATCACTATAATGACCAAGTGAGGTTTCAGAGAATTGAAGACAGTCAACTTGATCTTAGCATGAGGCTTGGAGAGGTCGAGAGGACCCAGGTGGAGTTAAAGAAAGAAATAACTTCCTTAAGGAGTGAGAAAGAAGTTGATTTGGCTTCCATTCACGACAGATTTGATGAGATCGTAACCCTCTTGCAACAATTCCATCCTTCCTCGGGTCCAGGACCCTCAAATGCTTGAAACTCTTTTTATTTTAGTTGAACAAAATGATAATTTGGTTTTTTGTTACATTGGAAAACTTTTATGTTGGCTTGTTTTATTTTCACTTGAACTTGATTTGTTGGACATGGTTTGAAAACATGTGTGGAAATTGGCATGTAATAACTTAGAAAATCTTGTTCTTTTGAATCTATGTGTTGGTGAGCTTATATGATGATCAAATGTTTTGTCGTGTTCTCTTATGATTATTCTGTGACAGGGGGAGCGTAGCTCCTATTTGTTTATGTTGTTCTTCTAACCTATGCATAAATGTAGGGGGAGCGTAGCTCTATTATTTCCCTTTTTGATGTTGCCAAAAGGGGGATGTAGGCATCGAAAATTGCCAATAGGTCCCCACTCATAGCTCGGTGTTAACGATCGATGATTGGGCATCGTTATCCAGTTCACAAAAGCTCAAATGACACCGGTGAGCGACCAAAGCAAACTGACGGATTACGTGAGCCGACAGAACGTCAGAATCACGAGGATACGGGTTGACCGAAAACCCCGCGATCACCGCAATTGGACCAACGCCCACTGTGCCCCGATCACCCCACGGATAATCCAACCATCGGGGCCTACAGAGCTCGCCGTCACGATTCCAACGCATCCGAAATCACTCAAATCCGAGTTCGGACGAAAAGTCAACAGCGGGACAGCGGCGGAACAACGGCACGACCCCGGGCTGAACCGGGGACACCCAAGCAGGTCTCGGTAGGCTCGAGACACCCCTATGGGGGTGTCCCGGCCTTGGCCGAGACACCCCTAGGGGGGTGTCTCTCCCCTTGGGGTGTCCATATAGCCCCTAGGCTCTCTCATTTGGCTATAAATAGCCCCCTTAGCCCTCCATTTACAAGGGCTCTTGATTTTGCTCTGATTTAGCCTTGGTTTTGGGAGAAGAATTTCTGGTCTTGGGATTATCCTCGAGATCTGAAATTTCGGAGTTTGGAAGCGGCGAAGCCCTGCCGGATCGAGGAGTCTCCACCTTCATTCACCCCCTTTCCTTAGTGTTGCTCCTTAGCGGTGACACTAAGAAGAGCTATTATCTCGTTTTAGCCGAGATATACGCTTATAACCTCTAGATCTTGCGCGGATCGACGAGGTTCTGTTTCTATATCCTATGCGGATAGACGAAACTCTGCCGGATTTTCCCGGAAAGGATCTTGAAGAGTCGGCGGTCCACGGATATCAACATCCCCGTCACAGGCCAACAACCCACGCAAGCGAGACCGTACCAAACCGGGACCTCGTGTTTATTTTCAGAAGAGTTGTACCCCTTTTGTTTTCATTTTTAACGCTGTTGTAACGCTTGAAGTTGTAACAGATACCAAATCAATGAAAACAGCAGCTTTTCACAAAAACAAGCTGGCGACCATAGTGGGAGCCGCCGACCTCGCTGCCGAGATCGGAGTGACGCAACCGGCCTTCAAGATCCGGGTGAATGAAGAGGTCGAGTACGAGTTCGACCAGCAGAAGTATGAAGAGTACCTCTCCTCCTCCTCCTCCAGATCTGCCTCTCCGCACCGGCGCAGGAAGAACTCATCTCCAAAAAGGGCTTGCGGGATCTCCAACTCCTCAATTCAAGACCCCGCCGTCGCTGCTGCTACACTTGCACCACACAACGGCCTTGCGTCGATCAGTGTAGTCAAGAACGTAGATCCAACAGCACCAAAGGCAATGGGTGATGCTGCTCCAACTCCATCAAAAAGGGCGATCCAAAGACGCCACCAACACCTCGCTCAACAGCTCGCCAGGGCTAAGGAGTCGAAAGATGGAGTGTGCTATGCAGAGGATCTGAAGTCGAGGCAGCGACAAGAACAACGGCAAGCAATCAACCTCCCCTCCAAAACAGAAGCAAGTGAGTAGATCCGTGTCAAGAGGAACCGCTCCACGCTCGAGGAGCAAATCAAGAAGCGCCGCGCTCTACTCGCACATGCCCGGCTCCTCCTGAAGAAGGAAGAGGAGATGCAGCAAGAAACGGCGGTTAAAACGCCGTCCAAAAGCAAACTGGTGTGGGTTCCTAAATCGACACCAACACTTCCAGCAAAGAAGGGCAAGATTGTCGCCCAGAGTTCAACCAAATCAGAGCCTACTCCTCCTGTACCGGCACCCTCAACAGGGCCAGGTAAAAAAGGAGATCATTCAAGATCCCAGGTTCCTTTGACGAGTCGCCTCGGTCCCTTACCGGAGAACCGAGGAAGAATACCCGTCAAAGAACGGCTGGGACCATTGAAAGGTCCCCAAGTTAAAAACCAGACCGGGGGTCGAATCAATCCCCCCAATAAAGATGAAAAAGGGAAAGCCCCTATCACCGACCGCACTGAGTTGCGAGTCGAACTGAAAGAGCCCGTTCGATTCCTACGCTCCCAAAAGCGTAAGATTGAACGGGCCACTCTTGAAAAATCTAACCATGTTTTGCATTCCCAAAGGGAAACACACTCGTCTGAGGATGAGCGTGTTATACCGAGGGACACCTACCAACACTCTGTAGGTTGCTCCAGCTATCAAGCTGATGAGCTGTACTACAGGGCCGGGGGTGTGGGAAAATCTCGAAAGAGATACATGCAGGACATGGAATCCCGCTGCCCGTGTGCCAACATTATCAAGGCAGTGCTGTCCGAGTGTTGCTGTGCTCAGACCCCAACAAGAATCTCGGTGTTCGAGAGACTCTCCAAGCCGAAGCGTTTCCACAAGAAGAAACCGCTCCGCCGAGAGGATGAATACTCGAAAGTGTCAGTCAACATGACCGGCAGAGGGGGATCAACACCACGTCTCAACTTGGATCAGCTTGCCGAGGCTTCCCGATGCATGACATGGTTACGGTCGGGAACCATCAAACGAAAGAATTACCCAAGAGTACATAAGGGACTTTCCCTAGAAGAAGAAGAATCAGATGCTGATTCTGATACCTGCTCCGCCGTCGCATCCGACGACACAACTTCAAGTGCGGGCCAACCTTATGAATCGCTCATGATCAGCGCCGAACAAGTGTCGAAGATACTTGAAGAAGCCCTGGCCAAGCAAAAGGAAAGCTTCAAATTTGAAATGGAGATGGCCATGCAGCGGATGAGGGAGATGCACGACCAACAGATCGCGGCAATGACGGTTCACCAAGGAGAACCGAGTCAACGCAATCCGGAGGAGCATGAACGGGAAGGGGATAATGTTAACGTCCCTCCTGTCAACACCAGCAATGGGGGTGGTCCCGCAGAAGATAATGCAAAAGAGGACCACGTCGCCTCTCCCAGAAGCCACTCAAAGGCCGAGACGAGCGATGACAAGAAGATGAAGGACCTGGAGAGCAAAATCAATGCCTTGATGAGTGCTCAAGAGGTAAAAAGGTCTGGTATACCCTGCCCCTATCCAAGGGAGTGGGAATCGATCCCATATCCGGCAAAGTTTAATCTGATTAACTTTACGCCGTTTGATGGGAAGGGTTCCCCTACCCAGCATTTAATCTACTTCAAGTCTCATTTAGGAATCATTTCCGGAAATGAGCCCCTCATGGTGCGGTCATTCGTCGGCACTCTTCGCGGAGCTGCCTTCGATTGGTACCGCCGTCTCAAGCCTGGGAGCATCAATGGCTGGGATGACATGGAGGACATATTCCTAACAAACTTCTTTGATGATGATACCGAAGTTTCAATCGGCACGCTGTTCGATGAAAAGCAAAAGAACGGCGAGACGGTTGAAAACTTCGTGAAAAGATTCCGGAACAAAGCTATGAATTGCAGGGATCCGGTCAGCGAGGATTTCATCCTTGAGACTTGCCACAACAATTTGACGCTCGACATCCTTGAAGCCATGGGAATGGCGCCATCTAAAACCTGGAAGGATTTGAAGATGCGTGGAGAGCGAGCTGAACGATTCCTCAAGAGGAAAAAGGCAGAGAGGGGACAAATACCCAACAATGCCCCGCAACCAAATTTTACCCCCAAGGGTAAAGGGAAGGCGCATGCGAATGCGGTGGTCGCAAATCAAGTCTTTGAAGTACAAGCACAATCGCAACAGCCGCAGCAGCCGCAGCAGCCGCAACAGCAGCAACAGAGGGCGCCTCAACAACCCAGGTGGCAGCAATAGCCCCAGAAGCAAAAGGTAGGGGAGCCGAGGTTCCCAAAAGTCTACTCATTCAAAGAGGATGAAATCCCCGGTATCTTCAAGTACTTGGTCGAGAACAACAAGATCAAGCTGCCGCCGATTCAGGACCAAGAAGATGCCAAGAGGGTCAATGATCCGAAATACTGCGCATTCCACCGAGCGGTACACCATCCTACCAAGGTATGCTACGCTCTCAAAGATAAGATTCAGGCCCTAATCGATGTTGGGGTTATTACTATGAAGCAGCCCAAGGAGAAGAAGGTGGGCGCAAACACCGTATCCATTAGTTTTGGGTCTGTACCCTCGAGTTGGTTCCAACACGAGTCGGTGATCAAAGCGGCGGTAAAGACAGTAAATGATGATCCGCACCAACAGCGTCAGAAAGGGCTTGTGCCACACACAGCCCCAAATGGCGAGATCTTGTGGGTTCATCCGGACTTGATCGCAGATGAACAGTGGGCCACGACCTCTTCCACAAAGAACAAGAAGAAATCGAAGAGGAAGGGCAAATCCTGTTATGGGGCCTCTGCTATACCGGGGGTGGATGATGACAAAATTCCAACCTTCCCACTTTCTGAGGACGAGCAGGAAGCCTTTGCAACTCGAAGCGGGAACGAATATCACTTCAAGTATCCGGATGCTTCCGAGCAATTGGGTACCAGAACCCCACCTTCCAAGACGTTGACAGAGTTGGGAATTTCAGCAATTCCCCCAACACCTGTGGTGGCGACGGAGAAGATCCCACAGAAGGATAAAGGAAAAGAGCCTGTACGTCAAGAAGCTCAGAACCCAAGGCCGTCTCGATTCAATCATCCAATTGGGCGAGACAAACCAGGGAATACAAGCTCTCAGCCCCATTTCGACATTATGGCGCAATTGGCCAACATCCCGGCTCGCATAACCCTATACGAGTTGCTGCGATTGTCGAAGGATACACGGAAAGCACTACAAGAAGCCTTGAGTGATTCCGAAGCCTTCTTGACTCGGATCAAACCATCTTCCGAAGAACCGGAGTCGTCAGCTCAACAATGCAATCTGGCGGCGCATCACTTCCCCTGCATCTCTTTCACCAAAGAAGATATGCAGACAAAGAACTCAAATCATGATAGGCCGTTGTACTTCACCGGGCATATTGGCTCCAGCGTTGTCAACCGGATCCAAGTCGATCCGGGTTCCGCTGTTAGCATCATGCCATTCCGATTGATGCATCATCTCGGAATCCCGACTAGCAAATTAGCGTCCACTGGCACGACGATTTATGGATTCAACACCAGCGGGTCCAAACCCTTGGGGAAGATCCGAATCAAATGCCAGATTGGGGATTTGAAGTCGGAAGTAACATGCTATGTGATTGACGCGGAAACATCCTATAATTTACTGTTGGGTCGGCCTTGGATCCACGGTAACCTTATAGTTCCGTCAACTCTGCATCAGTGCCTCAAATATGTGGGCACAGATAATGAAGTCAAGACGGTGGTCGCGGACAAGCAACCGTTCAAGGGATTGGAGAATTATTTCACCGATTCCCTTTTATACGGCGCTGAATCCGATACTGAACCATCGGCCCAAGGAACGGACAGCGGAGATGAAGCTGATACCGAACCAGGGCTTGATTATGATGGCGGTTTTGTTTTAAACGACATTGTACCCATTGTAATCAATCTTGACGATGATGAATCATCGGAAGATAGTTGTAATTGGCAACTTGCCGAAGAACTATCAATAAACGATGATTTAGAGTACTCGACGGGTCTCGATGATATCACTAACGAACTCTATACTAACCCCGATTTTTATATGCCTCTTCAATCATTTTGTTTGACGAAGAAGCAGGTACACGACCCTTGCGGAACAACGCTCATCATCCCCGCAGGGATTGGGGGTGGAAAGGAGGTTGTCTACGGCAAAGGAAGAGCATCTCCGATACCCGACCACTTCATGGAAGAGGAAGACAACGATGATAAACCAGCCCGTCATCTATCCAAATACGATGCGAAAGCGCGCAACATGATGGAAAGGCACGGATATGACTTCAGGCTCGGGGAGGGTCTTTTCTTTGGTCGAGGTCCACGGGTTCCACCTCGGATGGCCTATGTACCGAAGGGAAAACCCGATGATTATTATCGCCACAAAAGAGGTCTAGGCTATGTCTCATCAGATGATGAGTGTGGCTGGCAAATCATCGACCAAATTGCTAACAAGACTAGGAAGGGATATTCTTCTGACTCTTCGGGTTGGGATTCCGATACTAGTCTTGGTGAAGTGTTCAAGAAGCTAATGTCGAACATGACTACGGTCGATCCAACGACAATAGAAGAAGATGATGAGATGCCGACATGGGAAGACCCGTGGGTTCATCACTTAAGCTTGCAGTATGGCGATCGGTTCGAGCAGAGAGAACCTCCTACCGAAGACCAAGTAATCCAGGTGAATATGGGGAGTGAGGAAAATCCGAAGCCAATATTCATCAGCGACAGCCTCCTACCTGAAGAAAAGGAGGAGTTGATTTCTCTTATCCGGGAGTACATCGATGTATTCGCCTGGAATTATGAAGACATGCCAGGGCTCGATCCAAATGTAGCAGTGCATCGTCTCAACATTAAGCCGGATGTCAAACCAGTCAAACAACAACAACGACGGTTTCGTCTGCAAATGATGGAAGCGATCGAAGCCGAAGTCAAAAAGCTCGTCGATTCGGGATTTATCCGAGAGGAGCAACATCCCGAATGGCTTGCCAATATTGTCCCGGTCTTGAAGAAGAATGGGAAGATCAGGATATGCATCGACTTCAGGGATCTCAATGTTGCATGCCCAAAAGATGATTTTCCTCTACCCATCACGGATGTTATTATCGACAACACGTGCGGGTTCGAGAGAATGTCTTTCATGGATGGTTTCTCTGGTTACAACCAGATAAAGATGCATCCAGATGATGAAAAGCACACCGCATTTAGAACACCTCTTGGCGTATTCTGTTACACAGTCATGCCCTTCGGCCTAAAAAATGCAGGTGCTACATATCAGCGAGCTATGTCGAAGATCTTTCAGGAACACCTCCGAAAGACGGTTGAGTGCTACGTGGACGATCTGGTCGTGAAAAGTCGTGATAAGAATGATCACATCAAAGACTTGAAGACCATGTTCGACTTGATGCGGGCCCATCAGTTGAAGATGAACCCTACCAAGTCTTTCCTCGAAATGTCCAGTGGCAAATTCCTGGGATTCGTCGTCACCACCAAAGGTATTCACATTGATCCGGAAAAAGTGAAGGCGATCAATGAATTGCAACCTCCGAGGAACCTCAAGGAGCTCAGAGGACTGCAAGGGCGATTGGCGTATATCCGTCGGTTTATCTCAAACCTTTCGGGGAAATGCCAACCGTTCTCCAGGCTCACAAAGAAGGGCGTGTCATTCGTATGGGACGAGGCCTGTCAAAAGGCGTTCGAGAGTATCAAAGAATATCTCTCGAAACCTCCCGTACTCGTTGCACCGAAATCGGGCAAACCGTTCTTGATTTATGTCAAGGCGACGAGCCACTCATTAAGTGCATTGCTTGCACAAGATGACGATAACGGTCACGAGCAGGCGGTATACTACTTAAGCCGAACCATGGTAGGCGCAGAATCTCGATATCCCATGATTGAGAGGTAATGCCTAGCCTTAGTGTTCGCCATCCAGAAGATGCGGCATTATTTGGTGGGACAAACCATCTACGTCATCTCCAAAGTTAACCCGGTCCGAGTGTTCATGACTCAACCGGCTTCCATGAGCTGGCGATTAGCGAAGTGGGCTTTACTCTTGTCCCAATACGATCTGCACTTCAAACAGCAGAAGTCAGTAAAAGGACAGGCCATCTGTGATCTCTTGGCAGCTAATCCAGCTACGGACGCCGCCGAGATATACGACGACTTACCTGATGAAACCCACGAAGTCAACGCAACTTCGCACCAACAAGTGTGGCGTTTGTACTTCGACGGCGCTTCACGAGCAGCTAATGCCGCAGGTACTCCTGGATGTTCTAAGGTCTCCTCCGGAATTGGAGTGGTCTTAGTTTCCCCAGGAAAACATGTGATGCCTCGAGCCTACTCATTAACTGAGCCGTGCTCGAATAACGTAGCAGAGTATAACGCACTGATTATAGGACTCAACTTTGCCAAAGAGCTGGGGGTTGAGTATCTCGAAGCTTTCGGCGATTCTCAACTAATCGTCAAGCAAGTCCAAGGGGAGTATGAAGTTCGAAGTCAGGATCTAATCCCGTATCACAAGATGGCGATAGAACTGGCGGAATCATTTGAAGGGTTCTTCATCGAGCACGTTCCGCGGTTGCAGAACACTTACGCAGATGCGTTAACAGCTCTAGCTGTTTCTCTGGCACAGCCACCCGGGACAGAACAATTTGTCACGGTAGGAACTCACCAACTCGTAGTGCCGCTTCACGATGAAGACGACAAGGAAGAAGAGGTTCAAGAGGTGCACACAACTCAGGCTGAGTTTGAGCCCCGGGATTGGCGCTTCCCCATCATTGACTACGTCCTACATGGGATCTTGCCAGAAGACGTGAAGGAGAGAGAGTCGATCAGACGAAGAGCTCCAAGATTCTACTATAATACGGAGAATCGAACGCTATACCGCAGGGGGTATGATGGCATGCTGGCACGTTGCCTATCGACCAAAGAAGCTGAAGAAGTGCTTAAAGAGGCACATGAAGGAGAGTGCGGTGCACACCAACCTGGTCCCAAGCTTTATGATCGCATCAGGAGAATGGGATACTTTTGGCCCTCCATGATGCACGAGGCAATCGTATACGCCCGGAAGTGTCACGCGTGTCAGGTACACGCGAATTACAT
>BQKN01044675.1:0-12670 GCA_022839385.1 Asparagus kiusianus
CCCATAGAAATGGTCCCCAAGGCATTTTCCCACTTGACAGTATTGTTGCGGAATTTTTTTTTCCTTACAAAATTTTGCGACAAATTTTTTAGAAGAGATTTGCAAAGTAAACCTATTTTGCTAAATATTTAGCAAAGCAGACCGTTTTGCTAAATATTTAGCAAAATATGTCTATTTTGCAAATTTTTCCATTTTTTAAGATTTTCATATAAAGTGAATTCTTCGAAACATACGGGACTAATAGTCCCGTATAATTTAATGGGGGATTAAATCATACGGGACTACTAGTCCCGTATGTTTCGAATGGTCTGTTTAGCAAAATCGATTTTTTTTACCAACAATTGAAAAAGAGGTCTATTTTGTTAAATATTTAGTAAAACGATATGTTTTGCTAAATATTTAGCAAAATATGTCTATTTTGCAAATTTTTCCATTTTTTAAGATTTTCATATAAAGTGAATTCTTCCATGGAGGAACTTTTTAACTTTTTTTCAATTAATAAGTATATACTAAACATTATTTAGTTGGAAATCTATATCTATGTAAAAAATAAAATAGCACCAGAGCGTCAACTATTTTACAGTAATTGTTTTACATTGTGCCCTTATTCTCTGTCTCATTTTAAGGATAAGAGGAGATGCCTGTGAGAGGAAGGCATGCAAAGAATTCATTCTTATAACGTGAACTACATGATAAGCTTTGAAATTATACTATGATATTTGAATAACAAGTATTATAATTGAAAAGTACAGAAGAATTTTACTATATTTAACAATTACTATGTCATATTTTTTCTTTCAACTCTGCACTATGCGGCAATGCCTTTGGAGTTAGCTTGTTAATTTATATTGCTGCCACGATGATTTTGATTCTCCTTAATGTTGATTAGATGATTTTCAGAGCTAAAACAAATCTATGTAATCAAAATTAGATTAGAATAATATTTTTGATATAGAAAACCTAAATTGTATAACAAAGAACTACTGCATAAATTACATAACCTGAAATTTCCTTGGACGTGGAAAATCTCTTTGCACCACCTCATTGATGTATTATTATTAACGTTATGATAGAAAAAAATAAAACAAAATAGAAAACCCGGTTGATCTAAAATAAATAAAATCGCTTTTATTAAACTAATACCCATTAGCACCTTCGCTGCAACTTAAAACATATCATCACGATCATCATCATTGCCACCACCTTTGCTTGAAAATATGAAATTTAGTATGCGCGATTTAAATTGATGGGATGTATCTCATAGCTAACAATTTCATCGCAATCTATATTCAAAGCAATCATCATCTTTAACTTTTTCCATGTCATCTTTCTTTGTCTTTTTTTCTGTTGAAGTTTCAAATTTTTTTGAACTGAAAAACAAGGTGAGGTACCCTGTTCATACTAAGAGGCTTTTGTGTTTGATATTCTCGTCTTGGCGTTCTTAGAAGTTGAAAGGTTATATTACTAAAGCACGTCGATCCTAACTTGATTAGAGAAAGACCAAGAGACAACTTCTTCAGCCACAATTGGTTTTCTTATTAATTCTTGAGGTGCCGTTGGGCAAAGGGTAAGTGAGGGGTTAAGAAGACTTAACCCCTTCTTAACCCGTCAAACAAAAAAACTATATACAAGGGTTAAAGTGAGTTAACCCTTCATAATTTGTCAAACATTAAAAATATAGAAGGGTTAAGCTAACCCCTCTAGAGGGATTAAAATGAGTTAACCACTCCCAATTGGTAAGATCGCCCGCAGAACTCAACCTCTCCTTGTAATATTAAGCACGCTCGCAGAGCTCGATCCCGCCTGTTTATTGTGTTCGCCCGCAGAGCTCAAGCATCGCCTGTTAGCTTGACTCGCCCGCATGAATCAAGCTCATCAAAACATTCTACTCGCCAGTACGAGTTCAACGTCACCTGAATGCTTCGTTCGCCCACACGAGCCAAAACATGCCAGCAGGGAGTTCGTTTGCACGAACTCCCTGCAGACATGCTCCAACGAACGCCAGCTCACACGTTGGAGGGGCCTGCCAACCGACCACGCCTGTTCGCCAAGCTCGCCTATAAGTTCGCCTGAGCATTCAGATGATTTGCGAGCTCGCTCGTAGCTTTGCCAGCCTCGCCTGAGCATTACAAGCGGGCCGCTTGCTTGTGGGAGTGGGCCTACCCACTTTTCATATCCTATGTGATGATGAGGCATGACTCTCATCACCCCTATAGTGGTTACATCCCACAGCAAGGAGAGGGCATGGTGCCCCTCACCCATTGGTGGTCATATCTTACAAATCAAAGGATGACTCATGCCATCCCTTACCTATTTAAAGCCATCTTTAGTCAACGTGAAGGAGGCTGGAGATTTTCATACGCAAGGCTCTTCAATCAGAGACTGAGGTTGGTGGTTGATTGGCTAGGACTTGGCATTGCTATTAACAAGGCTCTTAAATCAGAGACTTGTTTTGGAGGTCACTTTCTTGGTAGAACATTTCTAGATCCTTACTTGGATTGTTAAAATAGACTCAATCTGAACCCCAGATTTGAGGCTCATCAGCTCTCTGCAAACCCTTGCATTGTAGCTATCTCCAAGCTCGTGGCTTTGATATTTTTCAAGCTCGGCTACAGTCAAACTCAATGGCTTCGGAGCCTCTAGTACGCACTGAGGCTCCAATCGCAACTTCGATCGGATCGTCCAAGGGAAGCAAACTCGGCGCGAGCACCGAGAGAGGCGTCCTACCACTGCCAACGAACTCACGTTAAACAAGGAGAGTCATTCCCTTCTACTCTATTGTAAACATTGATCGTAGTTTGTTAAAAGTTATTCTTACAAATACAAACGACCCCTCAAACGAGAAGTTAATTTTGACGCCCAACAGAAGATGGTGACCATAGTGGGAGAAACCGTTCATTCTGATGAATTGGTGGTGGCGCAGTTCGACAAAGTTGCGGAAGGGATGACAGTTGAGTCCCTTATGATTGAGTTCGACCAAACCAAGTATGAAGAATACTTGTCTTCTTCCTCCTCTGGTTGCCATGCATCACACAAACGCTACAGAGTTACGCGTGTAGCCTAACCCAAAGTGGTCGAGGCAGCCACGCCTGAGAGCTCTACCCGAGCTAAAGCTGGGGGTTTTACCTCCCCAAAGCCAACCAAAGCTGAGCCAATGGCCAACCAAGCCAGCCAAAGGACTGCTGGATTAGTTCCCAAGCAGCCCGCATGGTTCCCCATGCAAGAGGAGACTATGGTGCATGTCGGCGCGGACCACACCTTCACTATCAATATGAACACCCCCCTCTCCAAAAGAGCCAAGCGACGATGACGAAAAGCTCTCGCCTGCCAAGAAACCTGAGCCTTCACCTCTTATGATGGCCTGAGTTACTATTCAAGCCTGAGAAGTGCTAAGCAGGAACGTAAAGTTCCCAGCCTACTCCCCAAACCCAACGGACTTGGCAATTCAGGTGAGCCTGTTCATACAGGCGAACCCCACTTCATGAGCAAAATTCTTCATTCAGGCAAACTTAGCAAGAGAGGCAAGCCTACCAAATCAGGTGAGCTTTGCTCCCCAAGTCATGTCTCCAAAGCAGGCGAGCTTCGCATAACAGGCGAGCCACGCCCTCAAATAGGCAAGCTTCGCATAGCAGGCAAGCCTCGCTCAACAGGCGAAGCCTAGCAGGCTTGCCTAAAACCGAGCCTTAGCCAAAAAGGCAAAACTAAAATAACTCAAGTGAGCGAACCTCGCCCAAATGAATAGACGACTCGTGCTCGCCTAAACTCTGAACCTCACCTGTCAAGGCAAGGTTGCATGAAGTCAACACTTGGGAAATTTCCCAAGTGTTCCCATTTCGACTCCTTCGAGTCTCTTCCATGCAATTGCACTATTGGTCCTTCCAACGCAGGGGGTGGCCACCATCAGCCCGCAGGAGATCTTACGAATCATCTGACTTGCAAACATACTATTCACGAGGCTAACCCTCAGTGTCATTACGAGATGCTCATCCAGGAGGTACATGCTAACTGCCAGTGTGCTGAGGCGCCAAAGCCATCAATCTTCGAGAGGCTTTCTCAACAGTCTCCTGAGCCAAGACATCCCTACCAAAGATGCCATAATTAGAAGAGTTGAGTCATGGGTGACTTAGAGCTCCTGGAAGCCACAGCCAACATGGATGGGAAAGGTAAAGTCTGGCATTTGGATTTATCAGACCTTGAATATACCCCGGGGTTTAGATAGCCCCCTGTTGAAGAGGGGGTGTGTACCAATACACTCACCTTCAAACAGTAGCAGCTATCCCATTTTATTATGCTCATTTGCTACCCATCTACGACAACGAGGATGAGGTGTGCTCAGCAGCAGTAACATCTCAGACCTCAAGCTCGACCTATGGTAAGCACGCAAGGGTGCACATGGCAGAATCCTTAGAAGACTTGGCCAAGAAGTTTGAGGAGTAGCAGGCGACCATCAACTCTCTAAAAGAGCAGATGACACAACTTCTGAACAAGAAGAAGAAGAAGAAAACTTCGTGGAGATAGCAAAGACCCTTGAGGAACAGGGAGCGAGAGCTTACTCCTTCTCACACAACTGAAGAAGAGGATAATCACGGATCACATTTGGATTATTCCAACAAATCCTTGGGAAGACACTCTCATTCGGGTAGCACTCCCCAAGAAAAAAAGTTTGATAAGTTCCAGAGTCAGCTCAACGCTTTGAAGCTCCAGAGAAACATGAACGAGCTGGGGGTGGTTCGACCGTATCCAGTTAAATAGGACACGGTCGCCTACCCGGCAAAGTTCAAACCAATGAGCCTGGTCCAGTTTGATGGCAATGGTTCTCCTTCATAGCACATCTACTATTTCCTGTCTCAGAAGGGATTCCTCATAGGAAACAATGCCATTCTCACCCGACTGTTCATTGGTACCCTAAGAGGAGTAGCCTTTGAGTGGTTTCGTAAAGTAGAACTATGCTCCTTCACGACATGGGCTGATGTTGAGAGGCTTTTCTTGGCTCGTTTCTTCGATGACGATACGAAAGTATTAATGGCCACTCTGTTGGCCAACAAATAAAAGAAGACGGAGTTGGTCAACGATTTCATCAAGAGATTCAAGAATCGATCACTTCAATGTTGGGGCCAAGTCTCCATGAGCATCCTGGTTGAGATGTGTTGTAACAACCTCTCAATCAACATTCTCTCTAGAATCGATGCGGTAGAAACCCAAACATGGAAGGAGCTTGTTCGCCCAGGTGAGCAAGTCAAGAACAAGATCAAAAGATTGGAAGCCGAAGAGCCTCAGCCTAAGAGTAGGGCTTCGGAACCAAACACCTCTAGGAACCCTCAGTCAAGAGGGAAGGAGATCATGGTTGTCGATTCCGCTCCAGCCCCCAAGCCCACACAGAGGCAAAAGCCTAGGACTTTCGAGTAATGCCTACAAAGGCAATACGACATCACAAAAGACCAGGTGGTGGCTACCTTCAACACTTTGCTCAAGAGAAATAGGATTAAGCTGCTAGAAGTCATGAAACCTGAAGACGTGAACAAAACGGATGATCCAGGCTACTATGCGTACCACAGATTTGTCGGTCACCAAACCTCCAAATGTTATATCCTTAAGGATAAGTTGTAGGCTCTTTACGACGCAGTAGTCCTAAAGAAGGAGAAAGTGTAGAAATCAGTGACTACAAACATGGTCACCCTTAAATTTAGAACGGGTCTCCCTGAGGATCATACACTGGCAGGAGTCGTGCCAATCCTCAAGGTAGAACTAAAGATTGTCAATGACGACCCTCACAATCAACGAGAAAAATGCTTAGTATCACCGACCTTGTCGTCAGGATAGATGATGTGGATTCATCCTGACCTCCTCGACGACAAGCAATGGACTTCTAATAAGTCTAAGGGAAAGCTAAGCTTTGTAATGTCATTTCGGCAATTCCGGACGATAATAGAGTGGAGGTAGCAACCCTCACCGATTCTAAGGAGGAGGCAGACGCATTAATCACCCGAGCAGAGAAGGACTTTGCTAAGAACTACCCTCCGATAACGAAGAGTATGGCAAGGCTACTAGTAGGACTGCCACCAACAGTTCAGCAAAGTCTTAACAGGCCGAGCTCGAGTGGTCAACCCTTTTTGTTCGACCTACTCGCCCAACTGAAGAATATTCCAGCCAGGATCACCTTGTACGAGCTTTTGTGGTTGTCCAACATGACACGTGAAGCCCTACGAGAGGTGCTGACTGATTCAAAAGCTTTTGCCATACATTTCTTACCCGCTCCCAAAGAGGAGGCAGAAACGAGATGTCCGGAATGTTGCCATGCATCCAAACAACAGATCCCCTACATTACTTTCACTCCAGAGGATATGCTTATCAAAAGCACGTCTCACGACCGACCCCTGTACTTCACAGGATACATCGGCTCTTCGAGGATAGACAGAATCTAGGTAGATCCAGGGTCTGCATTGAGCATTGTCCCCCTGAAGCTCATGATACGAGTTGCCGTACGAGCATCTTTGATCGCGGAATTATCAAAGGTGGGTTGAGAATAGGATGATAGAAATACAAGCACAATTCAGTATATGGTGAAGGAAATAACCTTCTCTAGATTATGAGTATGAAAAGATTACAATCCCTCTCTCACAATCTCACTAGAATCGAGAACAAACTCTCAATTCTTACTAAACCCTAATACAATGATTAGAATCTCTCTTAATTACCTTTCTGATTGTTTAGAAACCCTAAAACAATCCTTTATATAGGTGTACAAATGTGGATGACAATTTGGTAAATAACCAGACCTAAAACCAACAGGAATTCGTGTGAACAGAAACCCAAACTAACCAGGAAACCATCGATGAGTCAACTCATGACTGAGATGAGTTGACTCGTCCGAAACTAGACAAAACTCAAAAACCAACGATGAGTCAACTCATGACAGTCATTAGTCGACTCAACCTGACGAGTCGACTCATGACTGTTATGAGTCGACTCATAGGCTGAAAACTAGATACTTCGATTTTTCTGCTCGTCATCTCGTTCCACGCTTCCACCTGCGTTCCCTTGTACTATTTAACACCTCTATTCTTATGCTATCATAAGAATCATCTATCCTCAAGCTCCCATGAGGATCACTATGTTCCGAAGAGAAGATACACCTGTATCATGGGTCCCATCTTTAAGAACTTGAAGTCCCATTCAAGTTAGAACCTTTGTTGAGGAAACTCTCGAGCTCCTCTATCTTTTCTGCACCACCTGGCCTTGCTAGGATTTCGGTCTCAACGTTCGATTGGAAACAACTCATGCGTCCCGCGTCTCGTCGTAGTCACCGTTCTCTCTAAGTTGTAATCCTTTGTCGATGGCTTTTCTGGAAGTCTAATGCACAACGAGACAAACTTCTTGCTTGCATTCACTAGTCTCTTCGTTCGCGTCACCGTCCCCAAGCTTATCTCTTTCGGAAGAGATGCCGAACGAAATATGAACCTTACACCATCCTTAGTGAAGATGTATTTCTGAGCCCGCCTCTCATAGATCGCATGTCTATCCCATAAGTACGGATTACCTAGTATAATCTGACAAACATCCAATGGAATAACGTCGTACGTGACCTCGTAAATATACGACTCGTGGAGCACAAATCTGACAGTGCATTGATCAACTACACTCAGTTTCTCCTCCTTCTGAATCCACCCCAATGGATAGGGCTTCGGATGCTTGACCGTCTTTAGACCTAGCTTCAGAACCAATGCCTCAGATATCAAATTCTTCTCACTGCCCGAATCAACAATGGCATCAACCAAACTGGTCTTCACTTGCAACTTAAGAATAAAGAGTTGCTCTCTCGGGTCGTCGTCCTCTTTCGTGGTCTGTTTCCCCGTCATAAGGTTTAGACTGCTGTTGGGCTCTGTTATCCCCGGGACTTCTTTCGGACCTTGAGCTATCATGTATACCTTTTTCTCCTCCTTCTTCTTCAACCCTCTTGGCTTCAGATGAGGATACTTCTCACAGCACCGATCAGATGTATGCCTTGTCTTCTCGCAGTGACTACAAATCAGCCCTGCCTTCCCTGGATCACCCTTCTTCTTCTCCTCCTTAGATTGAGAACCACTAGACTCACCTCCCATCTATTTAGAGTCATCCTTAGCCTCGTTGCTCTTCTTTTGCTTGCCCTCGATGGCAATGGCCTTCACGCTCGCCTCTGTAATAGTCTCGACCGTGAATAACTTCATCTCCTTCCGGATGTAATCGCTCAATCCCGCCATATACTTCATAAACACGGAATATTCCTCTGTCGCAATGTTGAGGACTATTGCCTGCTGCTAGAACTCCGTGGTGTATTCTTGAACGGTTTGATTGACCCTTTGGCGCAAACCGTACCACTTGTACCAACGCTCTTCAAGGAATCCCACCGGGTAGAACTGCTTCCTCAGTAACTTCTTGAACTTGTTCCACGACACCGTCTTCTTCTCCTGCTTGTAGTAGGATTTTCACCACGTCAACGCGTGCCCTGAAAGCTTCAAAGTTGCGAACACAATCTTCTCTTTTGACGAATAGCCATAAAGAATAAAATACGTCTCCATCCGCTCGATCCAGTCATCAAGCCTCTTGACGTCAACACTCCCATCATAAACATGAATCTCCACCTTGAAGCCAATCTTCAGGTTCTGATAAAAATTCTTACCCTATTGATGCAATGCAGTCTTAACAGTCTCCTTCTCCTCGTCGGAATCTGAATCTACTCTTTCCACATCGAACTCAACAATTTTCTTCGAAGAAGATTCACCTTGTCTGCCACCTTCATGGATAAGACTGACAAGTTATGTGAGAGTTGAACCTATCGTCTCGATCTGCTTCTCCTATGCATCAATTCTTACTGAATTGTCCCCTTCAGCCATCTTCTTCCTCCTTAAAACCTGGACTCCTTCCAATGAAATAAGGATCTCGCAAAGCTTCTTGTATTAGGATCGAGTAAGGATCATACACAGGATGCCCCCCTCCTCAGGATCTGATTTAGCTCTGATACCAACTTGATACGAGTTGTCTTACGAGTACCTTTGATCACGGAATTATCAAAGGTGGGTTGAGAAGAGGATGACAAAAATATAAGCACAATTCAGTACATCGCGAAGGAAATTACCTTCTCTAGATTATGAGTATGAAAAGATTACAATCCCTCTCTCACAATCTCACTAGAATCGAGGACAAACTCTCAATTCTCACTAGACCCTAATACAATGATTAGAATCTCTCTTAATTACCTCTTTGATTGTTTAGTAACCCTAAAATAATTCTTTATATAGGTGTACAAACGTGGATGGCAATTTAGTAAATAACCAGACCTAAAACCAATAGGAATTCGTGTGAACAGAAACCCAAACGAACCAGGAAACCATCAATGAGTCGACTCATGACTGAGATAAGTCGACTCGTTTGAAACTGGGCAAAACTCAAAAACCAGCGATGAGTCGACTCATGACAGTCATGAGTCGACTCAACCTGATGAGTCGACTCATGACTGTTATGAGTCGACTCACAGGCTGAAAACTGGATACTTTGATTCTTCTGCTCATCATCTCGTTCCACGCTTCCACCTGCGTTCCCATGTACTGTTTAACACCTCTATTCTCATGCTATCATGAGAATCATCTATCCTCAAGCTCCTATAAGGATCGCTAAGTTCCAAAGAGAAGATACACCCGTGGTAGCTCATCAAGCGCTTGGGGGTGCCTCAAAAGCGATTGTCTTCGACAACCACCATAATCTTTGGCTTCAACGCCACTGGAACCTGGCCGCTCGAGAATATTCATCTCAAATGCCGATTGGGTGATATGAAAACTAAGGTGACCTTCTATGTCATCTACGCAGAACCCTCATACAACATGCTGTTAGGCTGACCATGGATCCATGGTAGAAAGATAGTCCCATCCATATTACACAAATGCTTGAAATATGTAGATGACTATGACCAGGTGAAGACGGTAGTTTTGGATAAACAGCCCTTCAAAGGGGTTGAAAACTACTTCACCGACTCCCTACTCTACCAAGACTCTGAATTGGGAAACAAACCACCGGTCGAGGATGGGGGCAGCGACAATGAGGTCGATAGTGAGTCTGAGTGCAATGAGGGTCTTGTCCTAAATGACATTGAACCCATTGTAATAGGCTACGAAGGCCTTGTTATAACTGACGCTAACAAGGTGGACGGACTTGTCTTGAATGAAGAACCTCATCTTGCTTACATGTTGTCTGATGCAAAATCTATTGATGATGAGTTCAGTGACTTGATCTCAGGATTGTACTCCAATTCTTCTTTACACTTGCTAGCACACTCGACGTTTGTCACAAACAAGCAGATGATCGAGTCCTTGCAAGCAATCTTTGTCATACCCACCAGGAATGATCCTTAGCAAGAGATTATCTTCAAAAGGATAGACCAACTTGCACGAACATTGTGGGACGAGTCAGACGAAGATGAACCTGCTCCTCAATTCTCATGTTACAGCCCCCTGCGATCTAATGGCCAGCCACCCACTCGAGTCGAAGGCTGAATTGTTTGAAGACATGCTGGACGAAACCCATGAGGTCAATGTTACCTCGCAGGAAGAAGTCTGGCGACTATACTTCGACAGCGCATCTCGCGTGGGCGCAAGTGAGTATATCATTGCAGGTGTGGGGGTGGTCATGGTTTCTCCACAAATCTGTGTATTACCCAAAGCTTTCTTACTAACTGAGCTATGTACTAACAACATAGTTGAGTACAATGCCCTGCTCATTGGACTCAACTTCGCTAAGGAATTAGGGGTGAAGCACCTTGAAGCCTACAGTGACTCTCAGCTTATTGTCAAGCAAATGATGGGGGAATATGAAGTCAGAAATGACGAATTAATCTCATGTCACCAAGTGGCCATTAAATTAGCCAAATCATTTGACAGCGTCCGCATTGAGCATGTGCTCCATTCTAAGAATACGCATGCAGATGCATTAGCGTCATTGGCAGCAAACCTAGCTCAACCGCTGGGGACAAGCCAATAAGTCACCATGACAAGCCGACAACTCTACCAACCGGAGGATACCCTAGAGGTGAATGCAACTCACAATGTTTTAGGCCAATCCGAGTCTAGAGATTGGTTCTTCCTAATTATAGACTATGTCCTATATGGTATACTACCTGAAGACGTCAAGGATCGAGATTCTTCTCGTAGGCACACACCAAGATTCTACTACGATGCTACGACAAAGACATTGCATCGTAGATCGTATGATGGCATGATGCTTCGATGTATCTCAATGACAGAAGCATAGGAAGCCCTACAGGAAGCCCATAATGACACTTGCGGCCCTCACCAACCCGGACGCAAGCTCTGGGACCGCTTGCAAAGAATCGACTACTATTAGCCCAAAATGATCAACGACGCTGTCACTTACGCCAAGAGTTACCACACATGTCAAATCCACAACAATTACATGCACAAACCACCCAAAGACTTGCATCCAATGACAACTTCATGGCCGTTTGAGACAAATATCTCCTCCATCGGCCAAAGGTCATCGATTCATCCTTACGTTAACCGACTACTTCTCACAGTGGGCCGAATCTGTCCCCTTAAGAGAAGTCAAAACCAACAATGTGATCAAGTTCATCAAGCATTGTGTCATCTACCGATACGGTTTTCCAAGGCGCATCATTCATGACAATGGATCACAATTCATGAGTCATGCCTTCCCTCAATTCTGTGACAAATTCAAAATACAGAACCTGGCATCCACGGCTTATAATCCCTCAACAAATGGATTAACCATGGATTTTAACAAAACAATCATCAAGATCTTGACCAACTGATCTCCAAAAGCAAGCGGGACTGGGATGAGAAGCTAGGTGAAAGATTATGGGCGTATCGGACCACGGTTCGCACGCCGACCGACGCCACACGAAATTTATATTTCGTCCCAACACATCACGCTTGTAACAGGGATGATGACTGAAGAAAGTCATCAACAACGTCTTGCCAAGCTTGTAACGGGGATGATGACTAAAGTCATAGCTCGTATTGTTGCTTAAAATTTCATTCCTAAAACCCGTAGCTTTGATCATTTTGCTCCTTATAAGGTTAATACTGTTTATGCCATTTTTGCCAAAATAAAAGTGAATTGGACAAATGTTTTTCTTAAGAACATGGCATGCAAGCATTACAAATTTCTTCCCTTTGGCAGCTTCATCACCCTTATTCTTCAACACTTTGGTGTTGCTCTTACCAACGAACCCAAAGTTGATCTAGGTAAGGAATATTTTGATAGAGTTTCTCTCTCTCGTATGCAAATTTCTGACTCCTTATCTGATCCTGCTAAGCCATCATCTTCTCGTTCTTGGTCTAGAGCTTCCACCTCCTCCACTTCTGATATTTGTGCCCGATTGGATCGTCTTGAGACTCAAGTCTCAACTATTCAGAGGGACGTTAGGACCATCCTCAGCTATCAGCGTCAGTCTCATGAGATTCCAGATCCCTCTTCCAGCTCTGACTCTGATTCAGGTGAGGGCTCTGAAGGAGGATCTGTTTCTGGCTCTGGCCCTGCTTCTGATGATTGTGGTGATTGATTCTCGTTGATTATTGGAGTTTATGTTTTGGGTTTATGTTTTGTTGAACTAAAACTTGATACTTATGGTTTGTTTTGAGTTGTAATAACTCTATGATTTGTG
>BQKN01044677.1:0-23359 GCA_022839385.1 Asparagus kiusianus
CTCACAATATCTCCCTCTCAAAGTGCTCAAAACAATGCTAATTCTCTCCTTAAGAAACCCTAAAAAATATATTTCTATTTATAACAAAACAAAATCCCAAACATGACGGGAATCTAAAAACGAGACTGCCACACCCGGGTGTGGCATGCACCACACCCCTGAAAACAGGACAGATTCTGCCAACACTTTGAACAATTGGACGTCATTTTCTACAATTCTCCACCTTGGCGAAGTGTTCCCAAAACCGAGCCAACACCAACATGAGCACCAATGCGTCGTCTCACCAAATGCGACTGCATCAATGTGGTTGCCTACGTACCTCCCTCTCCCAAGGGATCAAACCGGTCGTAGTTCATCCAAATGGTCGCGAACGACCTCAACAATCACGAATTTGTAATAAGTTTCTATAATGATCGAACTTGTTGCTCGGAACCATCTTTGTGAGCATATCTGTTGGATTATCTTTTGTGTGGACCTTCACAAGCTCCACATCCCCATCTTTAAAAACATCTCGAACGAAGTGATAATGCACGTCGATATGCTTCGTCCTCGCATGAAAGACCCGATTCTTCACCAAATAAATAGCACTCATGCTATCACAATAAATGGTGACGGATCACTGCGAAACACCAAGATCCTCCAAAAGTCCTTAAAGCCAAATCACCTCCTTAATAGCTTCCGTAATTGCCATATACTCTACCTCCATCGTAGACAAAAGCCACCGTAGACTGCAATGTGCATCTCCAACACACTAGTGCACGGGTCAAAGTAAACACATACACCATCGTCGACCGACATTTATCCAAATCTCCAGCGTAATCCGAATCTAGGTATTGAATACATAGCTGCCCATCTCTAGTGTCTCACTCAAAAACCAAACTAACATTGAGAGTACCTCGAATGTACCTCAAAATTTATCTCACGGCATCCCAATGACCCGACCTGGGCCGTGCATGTATCTAGAAACCATGCTCACTGCCTGTAACAAATCTGGCATCATACAAACCATGGCGTATATCAAACTTCCAACTGCGCTCGCATATGGAGTCTTCAACATCAACTCTCGATCTTCAACTGTCTTCGGTAAAAGGTTAGCTAAAAGCTTCAAATCGGCTCCCAATTGTATACTAATTGGCTTCATTTTTATGCTTATATTGAACCGCTGTAGAACCTTCTTCAAATAAGCCACCTGTGTCAAACAAAATTTGCTCTTATCTCTGTCTATGTCGATCTCCATCTCCAAAATGCGCTTAGTTTCACCCAAATCCTTTATCTCGAACTCGCTCGACAGCTGAATCTTCAATCTATCTATCACGGATCTGGAACTAGAAGCAACTAACATGTCATCAACATAAAGCAATAAATAAATATACACACCTCCATTCAACTTATGATAGTACACGTAAGGATCAAACTAGCTACTGATGTACGAATGACCGATCATGAACCCATCGAATCACTTATACCACTATCGAGGAGATTGCTTCAAATCGTATAGCAATTTCTTCAATCTATAAACTAATTTATCATTCCATGCAGCCCGAAATCCCAATGGATAAGTCATATAGATTTCTTCATCAAGATCATCATGAAGAAATGTTGTTCTTACATCCTACTAATCTAAGTCTAAACCATACCGTGCCACCAAAGCTAGCAAAATCTGAATCGAAGAATGCTTCACCACCGAAGAGAAAACCTTATTATAATCAATACCTTCCTCCTGTGCATAGCTCTTCGCAACCAACCTAGCTTTGAACCTCACAGGAGTGCCTTCAATGTCCTCCTTCTTCGTATACACCAATTTACAACTAATTGCCTTTCATCATTTTGAAAGCTCGACAAGCTCCCATGTGTCGTTCCTATGAAGAGACTCCATCCCTTCCTGCATACCCACCTATCATAGATCAGCCTCCGAACTCTGCTCGGCCTCTCTGAATGTAGTAGGAACCATCTCATCGACACTCTCCACTGGAAGTGCTGTAGGCTGTCTAAAAATCACAATAGATAGCTGATCCCCATCAAGCTTCAACAACGAAAGTTACAATCAGATGGCTTTCATATCAACAAACGAAAGCTACAAACAGAGGACTTTTCACATAGATCGAGAAGAGTTACAAATCAACAACACTTCCGACAGCTGATGAAAACTCTATTCAGTAGCCTTCATAACCAACTGTGAGAGTTACAATCTGACGACTTTCACACCCCATAACAAGCAAAGATCAATGAGCATTAGCCTTTGCCTCTCCCAAACGCAGAGTCCACCTCTGCGTTTCTCAAACTCAAAACACACGTGGCCTATGCATTCTTCAGCAGACATTCAACTCTGCGATGCAGAGTTAAAACTCAAAACGCACGCAGACTGTGCGTTCTTCAGCAAACACTCAATCCTGCGTCTCAAACTCAAGACGCAGAGTCGAGATTCAGTACACAAGCGGCCTGTGCGTCTCCAATTTCCAGAATGCATGTGGCCTGTGCGTTTCCAATCTCTAGCAGAGATTTAACTCTGCGTCTCAAGTCTTAGGCGTAGAGTTAAGGCCCAAAACGTCAATTTAGGTGTTTGACTTGTTCAAACACAAGCTGAATGGCCTCACAACCGTTTATCCCACGTTCTGAGGGATTTTCGCCCACTTAGGAGCAGATTTAGGGGTTGGTTACACCCCTTATCCCCCTATAAATAACCACATTACTCAACTGAGTAAGGGGTTGATGGGTTTTGGCAGCTAAACCGCACAGAGTTGGAGATTTGGAGATTGAAACCGCATAAGGTGAGATTCTTGGGCGGAGAGGGTGAATTTTTCTAAAGATCAAGGAACTGCTTGGCAGTTAGTAAATCAAATCTCAGAAAATCTCTTCACCAATGGCAGATCTACTTGGCTATTAACTAAATTTTCGGTTCTAACAACTCTGTTATAGAGTTTCAACTTGTTCTGAGTTTTGAAACTCGTTAAGAGTTCTTAATTAAACTTGCAACACGGGTTAATTACATCAATCGATCATTCGGTTTTCAACAACTCCTTTCAGAGTTTCCAACTCATTCTGAGTTCTTAAACTCGTTAAGAGTTCTCAATCAAACTTATCACACAAGTTAATTGTTCTCGTGAGATAGGATGGTCGGATCGTCAACGGAGAACGAATTCGACACGAGCATTCGAAGGAGGCACTCCATTGCTACCAAGAAGAACCCAGTTTTAAACAAAGGTGATAATCAAATTCATTCTCCTCTCTTTAATAATCGAAATCCAAATTGTAATTGAGATCGAGAGAATACAAGTCAATTTTCTTTCATTTCTTTTACTACAAATCTTTCCACAAACAAAAGATGGCGACTCCGCTGGGGACGAGCTTCTCTAACGAAAAAGTGGTGGCGCAATCCGACGTCCACCTCACTGGAAACACCGTCGAAACTCTCGTCGTAGAGTTCGACCAAGCCAAATACGATGAATCCCTCTTCTTTGGATCGCTTAGCCCTAAGGCTAGGCGTGACACCCGTAAGATCTCTAAGGAGGTCTTAACTACTGCTGAGACGTCAAAGAAAGCCCTCTCCTTTGGCCAAGATCTTAAACTCGCTCAGCGAGTTGAAGGCTCCACACTCGTGTCAACACGGTGTGTAATAGGTCATAAGAGACCTATGACAGAGGAAAATCCAACCAACGTCGATGACGCTACGGCCAAGGCGTTGAAACAAGTCAAGAAAAACACTGCTCGACGAAGGAGAAGATCCATACGACGAGCATACTTGCGGAATAGCCGAGCTATCGCCCAACGCGAAGATTGCGTTTCTGAGCCTTTGCTCGAACCGTGCGCTTCCGCTCCAGACGCACACTTCATGGTAATGAACCCGATTATGAGCCTCGGGTAATCTAACTTAAACGTGACCCTCAGTGGCACGTTGTTCAGTCTAGACGCACACCTCAGGGATGCGTCTCAAAATCAAAACGTGACCCCCAAAGGCACGTTCAATCAACCAAATGCACACCATAAGTGTGCGTTCAATCAGAATACGACCCTCAGGGGTCTGTTCAATCAACCAAATGCACACCACAAGTGTGCGTTCATCCAAATCAAGACCCTCAGTGGTCTGTTTCATCATCAAAACGCACACCACAAGTGTGCGTTCAATCAGAACAAGACCCACAGGGGTCTGTTTCATCAGTTAAACACAGGCCTCGGCCTAGTGTTTATAAACCTAAACGCGACCCTCGCGTTTCTTCTTAAGAACACGACATGGTCCGTCGGGTTCAAGAGAGTCGACATGGATTTAAGGTTCATGTCCAACCCACCCAGAGGCAGGGGGTTCCATCTCTACCCTCACGAGATTCTCCTCAAGTCTCTGACTTGAGTAAGCTACTGTTAAGAGGAAGACCAACACAGCAAGTGGCTCATTCATGCAAATGTAAGCGGCTTATTTCTGCAGTTCTTTCGGAATGTCATTGCTGTACATCTGAACCTCAGCAATCCGTGTTCAACAGATTGACGAATGTCATTAGACCTGCCAAACGATAACGTCGCCACAAAAAGAAGGCCTCTGAGATCGAATATCCCGAGGTCACTATCAACATGATTGGTAGAGAAAAAGCCTCGCATCCCGATTCTGATGAGTCACAAAGAAGTCATTCCCCGACTGTTCGGGAAATTTGTGACGAATTCGAAGGAGTATACCGGCATACTCGGACTTGGACAGGAGCTATCCGTTCGGTTGACTATCAAAAGTTAGCCAAGGGGATTACGTCGAGTGATGAACATTCAGCAATTGCCGCGTCTCAATCTTCAAGCTCCGTTGTGGCACGAGAGACATCCGTTTATATGACTGGAAACCCTGAAGACCTAGCCAAAAGAGTGGACAAACATCATGTCATGCTCCAGACGTAGCAAGAGACCCTTCTTCAGATGAAGGATATGTTGGCCCAGCTTCTGGCTGAAAAAGGCCAAAAACCTGAGTCTTCCCGGAGGACTACGTTAAAGGGAAAGCAAAAAGCGACCGAATATTCAGATCGTGAGACTCACAGTCTGGAATCCTCTTCTGAAAATGAGAAGGAGATAGAAAAAGAGCTGCATCCTCAGTCCTCTAAGGTGGATGAACTAGAAGCTCGCCTTAACGCAATCGCCAATAGAAGCGAACTCCGCGAAGAAGGAGCGGTGCGGCCTTATCCTGCTGAGTGGGACACAGCTCCATACCCACCAAAGTTTAAGACTCCAACCTTACAACCCTTTGATGGCACAGGCTCGCCAAATCAGCACATCTACTACTTCAAGTCTCAGACTGGAGATGTGGTGGCAAACGACGCCATCCTGACTCGGCTGTTCATCGGCACTCTTAAGGGTGTCGCTTTCGAGTGGTTTATGAAATTGCCTGCTCGATCCATTCAGAAATGGGTAGATTTGGAAAGGCTTTTCTTAGCTAGGTTCTTCGAGGACGATACAAAAGTCTCAGTCCTAACTCTTCTCACCACCAAACAGAGGAAGGGAGAATCTATCAAGACCTATGTAGAGAGATTCCGCATCATGGCATTGCGATGTCCTTCAGGTATGACCCAATCAACTTTGGTTGAAACTTGCAGGCATAACTTACAGACACAACTCCTTTCTTAGATCGGGGTAGCAGAATGTCGCTCCTGGAGGCAACTGGTATTGCAATGAGAACAAGCCGAAGAGATTGTTGCTCGAGTGAAAGGCGAAGAAGTAGCACAGCCCAAACCGCAACAGCAACGCAATCAGCACAATGCCCAGCGGTCTAAAGGAAAGGAGACTTTGGCAGCCGACGCCAACACGCGAGCATCACCACCTGCTAAAAAGGGCAAGGCACCAAATCAGCAAAGAGCACCCAAGCAGTATTCATTTAAAGAGAAGCATGTAGACACCTTGTTCTAGTTACTACGGAAGAATAACAAGCTACAGCTTCCCGAAATCAAGAAGCCGGATGAAGCAGGGAAAGTGGATGACCCTAATTACTACCGCTATCATAGATTCCTAGGGCATCCTACCAGAAGGTGCTACGTCTTTAAAGACATCCTGCAAAATTTGGTGAATGCTAATGTGCTCACTTTGAAGCCTGAGCAAAAGACCGTATCCACCAATATGATAGCAGTCCAATTCGGTGACTTCCCGTCGGTGGCGACTGCAGATGGCGTTGTCCCCATTCATAAAGGAGAACTGCGCTTGAAAAACACTGACTTGCACAGTCAGAAAGATAAGGGGTTGGTACCCCTTACTACCCCGAAAGGGGAGATCATGTGGGTACATCCCGACCTAGTAGAAGATTGGCAGTGGACGAAAGCCACGTCCAAAAAGAAGAGAAGAAAGGTTAAGTCATCCAACATGATCAGCCCCTCTATTAATGAGGATGATAATCACCTCAAACCTCTCACCGATTCAGAGGAAGAAAGAATTGTCCTGGCTGCATACCCAGAAGGCAACCCTGGTACTCGATCAGGAAAAGCTTACTTGAGGGACTATAACCAGAATGCTCAAGAAGCTGAAGAACAGCCCCAAGACACTGGGGGTTATGTACCGAAAAAGCCGGTTGATAAGGGAAAATAGAAGGAGATCCGGTTCAATAAAAACCTTCTCCAAGAACTTAGGGAGTCAAGCGCTCCTTTCCAATTCAATGTCATGACGCAGCTAGCCAATATACCGGCCAGGATTACTCTATATGAACTCTTAAGGTTGTCCAAAACTACCAAGGAAGCTCTAATCGAAGCTTTACAGAACGCGGAAAGCTTTATCACTCAAGTCAATCCGATTTCTGAAGCTTCTGAAGACCAATCTTGCCTATAATATCTGCAAGCAGCGAGAAGTTTGCCCTGCATATCATTTACTCAGGAAGATATGCAGGTTAAGCACAAGCACGACAGACCGCTATACTACACAGGGTATATCGGGTCGTCAGAAATCAGTCGTGTCCAAGTTGACCCGGGCTCAACACTCAGCATCATGCCCTACAGGGTTATGCAGGTATTAGGGATTCCTATGCACCGGTTGAACACCACCCAGACCACTATCTTCGGTTTCAACGCCAACAGCACTCGGCCCCTAGGAAAGATCAAACTCAGATGTCAGATCAGAGATCTTAAGTCCGAGGTGACCTGTTATATCATAGACGCGACACGTCTTACAATCTATTGTTAGGACGACCATGGATACATGCAAACCGCATTATCCCGTCTACCCTGCATCAGGTCATGAAGTATGCTAATGATGAGGGAGAAGTTCGAACCCTGATTGTAGAAAAATATCCTTCCCGAGGGGTAGAAAACTTTCACACCGACTCTGTCTTCTACCTGGAATCCCAGGAGAAAGAAGATGTTGACAGTGGCAATGAAGCTGATATCGAACCAGATCCTGAAGAAGATTGTCCATGGGAATTAAACTTCAATGTAATGGGTCAGGATGAGAGCAATAATAATGTACAGAGTAAGGGCGAATGGTGCATTAATAAGGATTTTATTTTGGCGTACTTGTCTGATGTGTCCTCTAAAAATAAACAAATAGAGAATGATCATAATGCAGGTACCAACACGTGGCACACATTGTGTGCAGAGGCATCCCTCATATTGCCAATTAAATCATCCTTCACTTCAGATGAAGAAGTAGAAGACGCACAGAAGGTTTTCTTCAAAGTCTCATCCAAAAGGAAAGGGCAGAAGCCGATCTGTTTCGGTAAAGTCAAACCCGAACAACTTAAACGAGGATGTTCAGAGGAAGATGATGGAGTTCCCCAATTCCATTACCACGAACCCAATTCTATACATTTAATGAAACGAATGGGATATAACTTTAACGAAAAACAGGGTTTAAACTTTAGGAAAGGAAGGCGAACACCAATTCGAATGTCTCTAACCCCCATGTCACGCCTCGCTTCCCAAAATACACGAGAACCGGAACGTGAACAAGTCCGCGACGTATTAGATTAAGAAGAAATATACTCTATTTTTTTTTCTTTTTTTCTTTTCTTCTCAATCCAATACGCTAAGCGTCTGGAAATAAGTACAATGCGAAGGCACAGGTCCCCGATCACAATCAGTAAGAATATAATAGACAACTCAGAATAAAATAATACATATCACAAATGAATATCATCCACGACATAAAATACGGGTCAAACATGCCCTTATACAAAACTATCTGAATGAAATACTGGAGAATATAAAAATACACTGATCAAATGGAAATAAAAGGTAGTACAAAAGAAAACTGAGGACCAATAACTAAGCTTTAGCTTCTTCTTCTACTCCATCCGCTAGGCACTCCTGCTGAGAATCCTCTGGCTCCTGATGATCTCCCAGCTGAACCTGTTCTTCCTCTAAGTCTGACGTACACCAGAGAAAATAGGTGTACGTCAGGTGCATGGAGCACGGCAAGATCCCACAAAGAGAATAGGAACGGTCGAATGACCAATGCAATAACAATAATAATAAATAGAAACATGCAGCTAGAATACTAACAAGCTAGATGCAATCCATCACTAGAGTATAACGATCATAAGAATCCATAATCATCCGCGTAACAAGGACATAAACCTAGATAGAATTAATACTTAAAAATCTACAACTCGAGACGTAGTACGTCGAGCGAAATAATCCAAACAAGGAAACCCTCATATATATACCATATGTCTCAAATTGTAGATAATTAAATATTAATCCTAATCTAGGTATGGAAAGAAATATAACTGGTTCACATCTCACGAGAACCCATAAACATTCAAACAACAAAGTCATGTAGCTAACCATCCTATAACAAGTCACTGGTCTACCTCTCACATATAGTCAAAACTCATATTCACGAATAACCGATTGTTCACAAATCATCCACACGTGATGGTTCACTGCCCCCTCAGACCCACTCCAGTGCTACACAGGAATATCGCTGGTGCGAGCCTGGAAATAATCATCAATTACATATCACTGCACCTCAGACCCACCCCAACGCTACACAGGAATATCGTTGGTGCGAGCCTGGAAATAATCAACGATCACATATCACATCACCTCAGACCCACCCTAACGCTACACAGGAATATCGTTGGTGCGAGCCTGGAAATAATCAGAAATCACATATCACTGCACCTCAGACCCACCCCAACGCTACACAGGAATATCGTTGGTGCGAGCCTTAAAATAATAAACAATACTACATATCACAACTCCTCGGACCCACCCCAACGCTACACAGGAATATCGTTGGTGCGAGCCCGGGATATAACCACGATCACAAATATTCCAACTCCTCTCGTTTTTCTAAATCAACAGCAAGCCTCTAGACCTTATTCATGTCACACAGGTCACTATAGTTATAAACTCCTAATAATTCTCAATCACAACATAGAACAATCAATGCAGCTAATCATGTGCAATAACATCATAGCATATCAAATAATCAAAATAAGAATTATAAACCATAAACAACATCTACATAATTCAGAAAATAATCTTTTTCTAAATTAATTCATTTTAAATTATTTCGCTTAACAATTAATCTAAACAAATTCATTTTCCAAAATAAATTCTTTTAAATTATTATAATTGTCAAAAAAATGATTCTTTTGCCGAACTAAATTCTTTTAATTCCTTATAATTATTCTGAAAATATCATTTATCATATTACCATGATATAATTAATATTCTTCAGCAAACAATCACACGCAGATAAATACGTCACAATTAAACTACGCAAACGATTCATAATAATGTAAATATTCAACTACGAAACAAGGAGAGCGGGATCTTGCTTCGGGGTTCGTCGAATGAATCGACGTCGACGGTGCGGATCGGGTCTGCGGGGTCTCGGCGTGGCTACAGGGCTGCCGTCAGCGAGAGGGATCGCCGCCGACGACGAAAGGGCAACGACACGACGGTTGGAGGAGTTCTCGGAGGGGGTGACTACTGGAGTTTAGGCCGGCGGGTTGCTGGTCGGTGGAGGGGAGCGGCGAAGGTGGTGAACGGCGGCTGTTGGAGGACGGCAAGGTGGCTGGGAGATTGAGGCTCGCTGGCGACGACGGAGCGGCAGCAAGGCCAAGGCGGCGGCCTGGGCGGAGAACAACTGGGGGAGAGCAGAGGAGGAAGAGGAGGTGGGGCGCTGGATGAGGTCGCGTCAGTGGCGAACATGGGGAGGAGGAGATCATGGCGTCGGGGTTCGCGGTGGTTGGAGGCAAAGGAAGAGGAGATGGGTTGAGGCGGCGGTCTGGGTGCGGGGAGAGCAGTGCGGGTGGCGAAGGTGAATGAGGAGGGGAGCGGCGGTCAGGCGGGTGTCGGGTAGAGAGAGAACAAGAGAGAGGGAGGGTGAAGGCGGCGTGAAAATCAGAGGAGAGAGAATGAGATGAAGAAAGAGAGAATGGAGGCGGCTGGGGATTTTGGGTTTTTGGTTACGGGTATTTAATTTACATATATATAATATTAGGGTTAGGGTTAGGGTTTAAAACAAAAATAATTATAATAAATATTTACGGGTATTTAAAATTAAACTAATTACATAATAATTATCTACAAATAAAAACATACCAGTGTAGGCTGTCTAAAAATCACAATGGATAGCTGATTAAAACAAGCCCCGATAACGGAAGTCACAATCAAACGACTTCCACGATCACCGCAAACACGACCTCATTTCTGAGATGATTGATCTTGATGGCTGCGACAACAGCATGACTAATAGAGATGCTGATGAGCAGTGTAATGATTTTAGAAATAAAAGGTTGGACTTAGTTGGTGAATTGCTTGGTAGAGAGCTGTGGGCAAATATTCGTCTAAAAGACACTATGGATGTTGATTCCCGTCTAAGCTCCTACAACGAAAGCTACAATCAAATAGCTTTCGGGTCGATAAACGAAGAAACTGCAAATGGAGGCCTTTTCACATAGATCGAGAAGAGTTACAATTCGACGACACTTCCGATAACTGATGGAAACTCTATTCAGCAGTCTTCACAATCTACAGTGAAGGTTACAATTTGACGACTTTCACACTCCACCACAGCTAAAGCGAGGATTACAGAACAACGGTCTTTGCAACACCTTACAGAAGAAGTTACAAGTCAACAAACTCCTTCTAAAACGCGGAAGTCATCCCCGCGTCACAAATATGGAAGTGCAGGCGACCCCCGCGTTTCCAAGTCACAACTCAACGTGAGCAACCCTCGCGTTCATAAGGGTTCAACTCATACCGACCCCCGCGTTTTCAAGCAAGGAACAAATCAAAACGCGAGCGACCCTCGCGTTCATCAATGTTCAGCTAACACCGACCCTCGCGTCACAATTCTAAGACACGAAGTTGGGTTCTTAACGCCAGAGTGGGCGTTTGACTTGTTCAAACACAAGTCGAACGGTTCCAGAACCGTTTATCCTACGTTCTGAGGGATTTTCGCCCACGTAGGAGCGGATATAGGGGTCAGTTACAACCCCTTATCCCCATATAAAACTCAACAAACTCGACTGAGTTAAGGGAGAGCAGGCTGGCTCGTGAGGGGTTGAAGAGTGGAATCAGGAGTTAGCAGCTGAAGGAAACTCTGGAGGATCTCAACCACCCTGGTTCGGTGATTCAGCAACCGCAGCAAAATCCTTAGAGATAGGATTTTCGAATCGATCTCAGAAGATCAAATCTGAGAAGATTCTTCAACAACAGAATACAGCTTGATCATTAACCGAATTTTCGGTTCTAACAACTCTATCTACAGAGTTTAAACTCGTTCAGAGTTCTTAAACTCATTAAAGAGTTACGTATAAAACTTCCTATAGAAGTTCATCGTTCCCACGAGATAAGAGACGGTCGGATCGTCAACGGAGAGCAAGTTCGACGCAAGCAATCGAAGGAGGCACTCCATCGCTACCAAGAAGAACCCAGTTTTAAACAAAGGAGAAAACCAGATTCGTTTTCTTCTCTTTTGTAATCAAGTTGTAACCGAGATCAAAGGAATCAAAGTCAAATTTTCTTTATTCTCTTCTTTACGATTTTTCCAACAAACAAAAGATGGCGACTCCGCTGGGGACTAGCTTTTCCGATGAAGAAGTGGTGGCGCAGCCCGACGTCCACCTCATGGGAACGACAGTAGAAACTCTCATCGTGGAGTTTGATCAAGCAAAATATGAGGAAGCATTATCCTCTGGATCGCTTAGCCCCAAGGCTAAGCACGATGTACGCAAGACCTCCAAGAAGGTCAATTCTGTTGTCGAAGTGCCGAAGAAAGCCCTCTCCTTCGGCCAGGAACTCAAGTTGGCTCTGCAGGCGGAAGATCCCACCTCCGCGTCAGCCCAACGTGCTTCGGGCCACAAACGGCCTTTGGAAGAGACGAGTCCTGTGAACGTCAATGACGTTGCTGCTAAGGCTCTGAGACAAGCCAAAAAGAACGCTGCTCGCCGACGGAGAAGATCCATACGACGAGCACACTTATGAGAAAGCCGATTGTTAACCCAACGCGAACATCGCGTTACTAAAAATCCAACCGAGCCTAGCGTTCCTAAAGAAGAACGCTCACTGCGTGGCAATGAGCCCGACTACGAACCTAGGCTGATACAGCTCAAACGCGACCCTGAGTGGCGCGTTGTTCAATCAAAACGCAGCCCTCAGAAGGGAGCTGTCAAAACTAAACGCGCCCCTCAGGGGCGCGTTCCAATTGAACATGGCTCTCAGGAGTCTATCTCACAAATTAAACGCGACCCTCAGGTGCGCGTTCAAACGAAGCGTAACTCTCAGGAGTCCGTTTCACCAACCAAACGCGACCCTCAGGGGCGCGTTCAACCAAAACTCGACCCTCAGAGGTCAAGTTCTTCATTTAAATGCAGGCCTCGGCCTAGTGTTTACAAATCTCAACGCGACCCTCGCGTTATGTCTCAAGAACGCGATCTTCAAGGGGTCCGTCAGGTTCAAAAAGGTCAGCGTGGCTTTAAAATTCACGTTCGACAAGAACCAACCTCACCCACCCAAGGGCAGAGGGTTCCATCTCCACCTCCTATCCCGGGGAAAGTTTCCTCCGAAATTCCTGACTTACGGGAATTATTGTCGAGAGGAAAATCAACAGCACAAGCAGCTCACTCATGTCAATGTGAGAGGCTCATCTCGGCAGTCCTGTCAGAATGCCCTTGTTGTGCATCCGCACCTCGGCAGTCAGTATTCGATAGGTTGACAAACGTTGTTAGGCCTGCCAAACGACAACACCGCAACAGAAAGAAGACAACTGAAGCGGAATACCCTCAGGTCACTATCAACATGATCGGCCGAGGGAAGGCCTCGCATACTGATTCTGACGAGTCACAAGAGAGTCATCCGCCAACTGTCCGAGAAATTTGTGACCAGTTCGAAGGAGTATATCAGAATACTCGGACTCGGACGGGAACTATTCGCCCGGTTGACTATCAAAAATTAGCCAAGGGCATTACGACAAGTGAGGAACATTCGGCAATAGCCGAATCTCAATCTTCAAGCTCTGTTGGAGCTCGCGAGGTTTCCGCTTACACAACAGGGAACCATGAAGACATAGCCAAAAGAGTGGACGAACATAGTGTCATACTTCAAACGCAGCAGGAAACACTTCTCCAATTAAAGGAGATGTTGGCCCAGCTTCTTGCTGAAAAAGGCCACAAACCCGAATCTTCTCGGAGAACAACTTCGAAAGGAAAACAAAGAGTGCACGAACATTCAGATCGTGAGACTCACAATCTGGGATCTTCTTCCGAAGGTGAGAGGGAGATAGAAAAAGAACTACACCCTCAATCCACCAAGGTGGATGAACTGGAGGCTCGCCTCAATGCAATCGCTAACAGAAGCGAGCTTCGCGAAGAGGGAGTAGTACGGCCTTACCCTGCTGAGTGGGATACAGCTCCCTACCCACCAAAATTTAAGGCCCCTACCTTACAACCTTTCGATGGCACAGGATCGCCGAATCAACACATCTACTACTTCAAATCCCAAACTGGAGACGTAGTAGCGAATGATGCTATCCTGACCAGGTTATTCATCGGTACCCTTAAGGGTGTCGCTTTCGAATGGTTCATGAAGCTGCCTGCTGGATCTATCCAAAAATGGGTAGATCTGGAAAGGCTATTCTTGGCCAGATTCTTTGAGGACGATACAGAGGTCTCCGTCCTGACTCTTCTTGCCACTAAGCAAAGGAAAGGAGAGTCAATCAAGACCTATGTAGAAAGATTCCGCAGCATGGCATTGCGATGCCCATCAGGTATGACTCAATCAACTCTGGTTGAAACGTGCAGGCACAACCTGCAGACCCAACTCCTCGCTCAGATGGGAGTAGCAGAGTGTCGCTCCTGGAGACAACTAGTTTCGCAAGGAGAACAAGCAGAGGAGATAGTGGCGCGTGTCAAAGCTGAAGAAGTGCCACAACCCAAACCGCAACAGCAACGCAATCAGCAAAATGCCCAGCGGTCTAAGGGAAAGGAGACTTTGGCAGCCGACTACACGCGAGTTCCGCCGCCGAACAAGCAAGGCAAAACGCCAAATCAGCAAAGAGCGCCCAAACAATATTCATTCAAAGAAGAGCATGTGGATACCTTATTCCAATTGCTTCGAAAGAACAACAAGCTCCAGTTGCCTGAAATCAGGAAGCCAGATGAAGCAGGGAAAGTAGATGACCCCAACTATTGTCGTTATCACAGATTTCTGGGGCACCCTACCAAAAAGTGCTATGTCTTCAAAGACATCTTGCAGAATTTGGTAAATGCTAATGTGCTCACCTTGAAGCCAGAGCAGAAGACCGTATCCACTAATATGATAGCGGTCCAATTTGGTGACTTTCCCCCGGTGGTAACCGCGAACGGTGTTGTACCCATCCGCAAGGGAGAAATGCAGCTAAAGAATGCTGACTTGCATAGTCAGAAGGACAGGGGGTTGGTACCCCTCACCACCCCAAAAGGGGAAATCATGTGGGTCCACCCTGACTTGCTTGGAGATCAACAGTGGACGAGCACCTCGTCCAGAAAGAAGGGAGGCAAGGCTAAATCTTCCAACATGATTAGCCCCTCCGTTACCGAAAACGATGACCACCTCAAACCTCTTACTGATTCAGAAGAGGAGAGGATTGTCCTGGCAGCATATCCAGGAGACAACCCTGGCACTCGATCAGGAAAAGCCTACTTGAGGGATTACGGCCAGAATGCTCAAGAGGTGGAAGAACAGCCCCAAGACGCTGGGGGTTCTGTGCCGAAGAAGCCGGTCGACAAAGGCAAATAAAAAGAGCTCCGGTTTAATAAAAATCTTCACCAGGAACTCGGGGAGTCAAGTGCTCCCTTTCAATTCAACGTCATGGCACAATTGGCCAACATACCGGCCAGAATCACTTTATACGAGCTCTTGAAGTTATCTAAAACTACCAAGGAAGCTCTGATCGAAGCTTTAAAGAATACGGAGAGCTTTATTACACAAGTCACTCCGATTCCCGAGGCTTCTGATGATCAAACCTGTCTGCAATGCCTGTAAGCGGCAAGAAGTCTACCATGCATATCATTCACACAAGAAGACATGCAGGTCAAACACGAACATGACCGACCACTGTACTACACAGGGTATATTGGATCTTCGGAAATCAGTCGTGTTCAAGTTGACCCGGGCTCAGCGCTCAGCATCATGCCCTACAGGGTCATGCAGGTATTAGGGATTCCTATGCACCGACTGCACACTACCCAGACTACTATCTTCGGGTTCAATGCGAACAGTACCCGACCCCTGGGAAAGATCAAGCTCAGGTGCCAGATCGGAGATCTCAAGTCTGAGGTAGCATGCTACATCATAGATGCGAACACGTCTTACAATCTTTTGCTAGGTCGACCATGGATACATGCAAACCGCATTGTCCCATCCACCCTGCACCAGGTTATGAAGTACGCCAATGACAAGGGCGAAGTTCGAACCTTAATCGCAGAAAAATACCCCTTCCGAGGAGTAGAAAACTTCCACACCGACTCCGTCTTCTATCTGGAGTCCCAGGAGAAAGAAGATGTAGACAGCGGTAACGAAGCTGACATCGAGCCAGATCCTGACGAAGACTGTCCTTGGGAATTAAACTTTGATGTAATGGGTCAGGGTGAGAGTAATAATGATGTACCGAATGGGGGCGAGTGGTGCATTAATGAAGATTTCATTTTAGCGTACTTGTCTGATGTCTCTCTTAACAATAAACAAATAGAGAATAATTCTAGTGCATGTACCAACCCATGGCACGTACTGTGCACAGAGGCATCCCTCACATTGCCGATCAAGTCGTCTTTTGTTTCAGACGAAGAAATAGAGGACGCACAGAAGGCTTTCTTTAAAGTCCCATCCAAAAGGAAAGGGCGGAAGCCGATCTGTTTCGGAAAAGTCAAACCGATACAACTCAAACGAGGAAGCTCGGAGGAAGACGATGGAGTTCCTCAATTCCATTATCACGAACCTAACTCCCTTCGACTAATGAAACAAATGGGGTATGACTTTAACGAAAAGCAAGGTCTAAACTTCGGGAAGGGAAGGCGAACACCAATCCGAATGTCCCTAACCCCCGAAGGGAAACCCCCAGATTACTATCAAAAGACTAGAAGGGGTTTAGGATTTGTCACACCTCCCGCTGTCTCGGAAAATGAAATAAGTAATTATCTGCGTCAGGACCACTCATCCGGAACATCTGCATATGAGTCCGATGTCAGTATCAGACCTCTCTTTAGAAATCTGACCGTGAATATGGTTTCAACTAGTCACCCAGATGAAGAGGCAGGGGGTGAAGAAGGGTTAATTGAATCAACCGATGATCCATGGATCAAACGTCTTAACGTCTTATGGGATATGCGTTTCGAACAACGCGAACCACCCACTGAAGATAACGTAATCCAGGTCAACATGGGAGATGAATCTGACCCCAAACCAATTTTCATAAGCGAAAGCTTATCACCAACTGAGAAAGAAGATATTATATCTCTCGTCCGAGAATATATAGATGTCTTTGCTTGGAATTATGAAGATATGCCAGGTCTCGACCCAAAAGTGGCTATGCACCGTCTCAACATTGATCCGGATGCCAAACCCATTAAGCAACAACAACGCCGGTTTCGTCCAGAGATCATGGGAGCAATTGAGTCTGAAGTGAAAAAGCTTATAGACTCAGGCTTTATCAGAGAGGAACAACACCCGGACTGGGTGGCTAATATTGTTCCCGTGCCCAAGAAAAACGGTAAGGTCCGTATATGCATCGATTTTCGCGACCTTAATGCAGCTTGTCCGAAGGACGAATTCCTGCTTCCTATCACGGATGTTATGATCGATAACACTTGCGGATATGAAAGAATGTCTTTTATGGATGGATTCTCCGGGTACAATCAGATCAAGATGCACCCGGACGACGAGAAGCATACTGCATTCAGAACACCGCTGGGGGTGTATTGCTACACAGTGATGCCCTTCGGCCTAAAAAATGCAGGCGCAACCTATCAACGTGCAATGAACACTATCTTCCACGAGCATCTGCGTAAAAAGATAGAATGCTATGTTGACGACATAGCGGTGAAAAGCCAATGTAAGGGTGATCATCTTGCAGATCTGAAGACAATGTTCGATATCATGCGGACACATCAGCTGAAGATGAACCCAACAAAATCATTTCTCGGAGTATCAAGTGGAAAATTCCTGGGATTTATTGTCACATCCAAGGGAATTTCTCTGGATCCAGAGAAGGTGCGCGCCATCCAAGATATGCCACCGCCGAAGAACCTCAAAGAACTCCGAGGTTTGCAAGGTAGACTAGCCTACATTCGAAGATTTATATCAAATCTCTCTGGGCGCTGCCAACCTTTCTCAAAGCTCATGAAGAAAGGAATATCCTTTGTTTGGGATACTGAGTGTCAAAGAGCATTCGAGGAGATTAAGAGATATCTCATTCAACCGCCAGTTCTCGTAGCCCCGATATCAGGAAAACCATTCCTATTATATGTGAGAGCCATGGACCATTCTCTTGGAGCCTTGTTAGCTCAGAACAACGAGCAAGGTCAAGAGCAAGCTATCTATTACCTGAGCAGGACTATGATGGGAGCCGAACATCGGTACAATCCAGTCGAAAAAGAATGTCTCACCTTGGTGTTCACAATTCAAAAGATGCGACATTACCTAGTTGGACAAACCATTCAGGTCATCTCTAAGGTGAATCCCTTGAGAGTTCTGATGTCGAAACCATCATCTCTGAATTGTCGACTAGCAAAGTGGGCTATCCTATTGTCACAATACGACATGCAATTTATGCCCCAAAAGGCAGTAAAGGGTCAAGCATTGGCAGATTTCTTGGCCGACCACCCGGTGCCAGGGACATCTAAGTTGTATGAAGAATTGCCCGACGAAGTCGCCGAAGCTTGTGTTGCTCAAGAATCGACACAAGTGTGGAAACTATTCTTCGACGGCGCGTCTAGAGCAAACCCTCACGGAGCGATTACTGCGGGAGTAGGAGTGGTGCTCGTATCGCCTAACGGTCACGTAATCCCAAGAGGATTTTCCTTAATCGAACCGTGTACCAACAATGTAGATGAGTATAACGCGTTATTACTAGGGATGTGACTTGCCGAAGAACTCAACATTCGGCACCTGGAGGCCTATGGCTATTCTCAACTCATTGTAAATCAAGTCCGAGGGGAATACGAAGTACGTCATGAGGACTTAATCCCATACTACTTCGCAGTGCTGAAGCAAGCTGAGCAGTTCGAGGGATTCTTTATCGAATACATTCCAAGAGCCCAGAACGCTTACGCAGATGCTTTGGCTTCATTGGCAACTTCGCTGGCATTACCACCAGGAACCGAAACGACAATCCCAGTCTCAGGACGTGAACTATACTCCTCCAAGATTCCTAAGGAGGAAAGCTCAGACAAGACAATGACGGAGGAAGTCTGTACGACCTCCATAGAATTCGAGTCTAGAGATTGGCGATTTCCATATATTGACTATGTCCTATACGGAATCTTACCTGACGATCCTAAGGAAGCGGCCGGCATCAAACGAAAGGCCCTCCGATTCTATTACGATGCAGTCACTCAGACTCTGTATTGTAAATCCCATGACGGCATTTTGCTCCGATGTCTTTCTCAAAAGGAAGCAAAAGAGGCCCTCAAGGAAGCTCACGACGGGATGTGCGGAGCTCATCAGCCCGGAGCTAAATTAGGGGATCGCCTCCGATGAATCGGCTATTACTGGCCAAAGATGTTCTCAGACGTGGTTGACTACGCTAAAAGTTGTCATGCGTGCCAGATTCATGGGGATTTCATCCACCAAGCACCTGGGAACTTACATCCCACATCTGCGTCATGGCCATTTGAAGAATGGGGCATGGATATTGTAGGTCCAATTTCTCCTCCAACTTCTAAAGGACATCGGTTCATCCTGGCTATGACCGATTATTTCTCCAAATGGGCGGAGGCAATCCCGTTGAAAGAAGTCAAAACTTCCAACGTAATTAAATTCGTCAAACACCATGTTGTCTACCGTTTTGGAGTCCCGAGGCGGATAGTTCATGACAATGGGACGCAATTCGTCAGTTTTGGGTTCCAGAGGTTTTGTGACAAATTCAGAATCCAGAGCGTTGCATCTACGGCATATTACCCGCCGGCGAATGGTCTTGCAGAAGCCTTCAACAAAACCATTGTGAAACTTCTCAAGAAATTCGTTTCCAAGAGTCGACGTGATTGGGATGAAAGACTCGGCGAATGTTTGTGGGCTTACCGCACAACGGTGAGGACCCCTACGAGAGCTACACCGTTCTCGCTGGTATATGGCTGTGAAGCCGTATTACCACTAGAAATTCAGATTCCTTCTCTGAGAGTCGCTATCACGACGGGGCTAACAGAAGAAGAAAGGCATCAACGGCGCCTGCAAGAACTTGAAGCCCTAGACGACAAACGACTTCAAGCTAAGCAGCAGATCGAACTCTATCAAGCTCGGATTTCCAAAGCCTACAATAAAAAGGTTAAGGAACGAACTTTCAAGAAAGGCGATTTGGTCTTGGCCAACAGACGACCCATGGTGATGACACACAAAACCAAAGGGAAGTTCAATCCTAAATGGGAAGGGCCCTTCGTAATAGACTCAGTTTATTCGAACGGAGCATATCGCCTCATCAATCAACAAGGAGACAGGCTCATGATGCTAATCAATGGGAAATTCCTAAAGAGATATTTCCCGTGAATCATGTTGCCCCCTAATCCCCAGCTAGATTAGGCTGGGGGTTGCCTATTTATAGTGTAACTCTATTTTGTATCTCGTCAAGTTAACACTACACCTCTGACGATTGAAATTTTCTAGAATTGTTTTATAAATGATAATAAAGAGAATTTCGTTTTCATATTGAGTTGACACTACGTTTTTCATTGTCTTGAATCATATTTCAACAAAAGAGATAATGAAAACCAAAATGATACCATTTCCATTCAATATTGTTAATCTGAATACAAAAGTGAAAGCAATTGAAAGGAAAATGATACAAATTTATCCCTCCACCAAAAATAGCGCAAACCCTAAACATCGGGGCTCATCAATCTGAAAGACTTGAGTTTAGATTTCAGCGCTGATATATTTTCCTCGCGAGCCTTTCTGATGTCTTCAGTTATCTTGCTCTTGAGTTCCTCTTCACTAGGCGTTGCTTCTGCAAGTTCTCGCCGAAGTTTATCGGCAGCAACAATCTCGTCGCAATAGCATTTGAAGAGTCCATCGCAATAACCAGCGAATCCTTTTAGAATCTCCACACCATCAGCTAGCTGAGCGTTTATCTGAGGGACTTCAACACCAGCTCGAGCAAGTTCTGCTGCAGTATCCCGGAGACCCACAGCGAGGTTGCCCATGTCCCTCTGTACTTGGGCATGTTCATCACGTAGGTGAGCAAGACGAGGTTCTATTTCGGATAAACTCTTCTGAAGAACCTCTTGCTGTTGTGCCTTCGAAGCCTTGGCCTCAGAAAGAGCCCGATCCACTTCTGGGCCTATGTCGTCACGTTGCAGCATGGAGACGAATTCCAGCTCATATTCTAAGATGATGAGGCTCTCACGACAGTTCTCGGTCCATATTTTATCACCCTGATGCTTGATCTTAGCCAAGCATTCCAGCAAATGAGGTTCAAAAACCTTGTAACTTACGTCCCCGAGACTAACAACGTCAATGGTCATTTGCATCCAACGTTCCAATTGTTCGATGAGCTCCCTCAGTGTCTCAGAACTTGGGGGTGGAGCGGTCGGATAAACGAAGCAGTCCGCATAATCAGTGCGAGTAGAGGTGTGCGGGGCTTCAGATAAGAATTTTTTGATCATCTCTGACGTGGAGCCTAAGATATCCTCTTCCTGCTCACCGATTGTTGCTTCAAGACTTGGAGGAGCGGTGGGAAGCGTAATATCCTCTCTATTTTCAGGAGACGCAGCATGTGCTGATCGTATCGCGTCTCCCATCAATTTGGTCTTCTTTGAATTTTTGGCTACGACAGGCAGTCGTTTACGTACTCTCCTGTCATACTCGCCTTGTTCAGCAGCAGAAAGTGCCTTCTTACCCGATCTCAGAAGACGAGGTTCAAGAGCAGGCGATTCTGGAATTGGCTTTTCTTCGGGAGAGTCAGCAATCGGTGTTTCCTCTTCGATCTCCATAGGAGTTTCTTCCTTGGGAGGCTCGATGGCAGATAAATTCCTAGGAGCTTCGACAGCCCCAGATGCTTCTTGTTCGCAGGATAGATATTCTTCTACCCCCGGCAAACGAGTGCTGGAAGAACGACTCCTCGAACGATACAATTCCCGAATCTCACTTATGCAGGAGGTGTAAATATCATACCCCGTGACTTGGGAAACTTCTTCATACTAGCTGCAGAAATCGGCAACAGTGGAGCAGCCAGGCGGCGAATTGGGTAGAGTGAATTGCGCATGGGTTCCCCCGGCAGAAAAGAAGTACCATGCACGAGCTCCTTCATATAAATTCCCAATATGAGCCAATGCCGGGTTGGGATTGCCAACGTAAAGCTGGTCATATCCGAATTGCCTAGCGAACCGAGAAGGCACGTAAGGTTCAATAAAGCACTTCTCCCGCAAGCGGAAGACCAGGTAGCCCAACCTGATCATAAGAAGCCAGTTGAATGTGCCTTCTTCCAAAGAAGACGAGCCCTCAAAAAGCAAGTCCAGGAAGCGGGCATCCTTCACGTCAGCTCCGTTAAAATTAGGAGCACAACAGAAAATCTGGTAATTATCTTCCCGAGATAAGAATTGTCGAGCCCTGACTATGTAAGAATGAGTCCACGTGGCCGACTCTAATCTCTGTATGAAGGGGATGTAAGCATCAGCACTCTCCGATACTCTCGTCATCAAGGAGGGGCAATGCAGCACGAACCAGGCCACCAAGTACGTATACGGCACTGGTATGCGTGGCTGGGGGTTCTTCCTGGCTTTCTTCCTGGCAACCTTAAACATCGAGGCGCCGAGCAGATCAGAGGTTAACATCCTTAGGCCGTTTTGAATGCAGCCGACCATGGCAGTGAGGAGGCTCACGGGTCTCCCATGTGCCAGCAAAACAGCTGGATATACAACCTCAGCCAGGATCGCTTCTATTGGTCTCGACGGCACTACACACCGTTTCAACCAAACCATAAAGAAGCCTGCAAGTAGAGTCGTGTCAGAAATAGGAATTGTAGCCTGGTGGTGGATACTTTCAAACTCAACACCAGCCTCAAAATCCTCCTCTACATGCTCTGTTTTGTAGATGGCATTAGAAGCCTTAATCCGAGCTTTGGCTTCTTTGGGAGAGATGGCTGCAACACGAGACACGGCTACATCTTTCCGGTTTAAATTCTGAAAGAGGTATTCCGCCCACGTGGTATGCATGATGCCTCCCCCACGCGTCCCACAGATTTGAGCACATATGTGGAAGTGGCACATCAACTCCCAGAAAGTAGCATAAATTTCTGGGTGCGCCAACCTCAACTGAGAAAGCTCTTCGGTGGTAGGGATGAACTCTTCGTAGGGTGTTTTCCCAAGTGGCAATCCCGACACCGCTTGCATCTCATGAAGAGCAAAACCTAACTCTCCTGCAGGTGTGAAAAATGTGCAACTGTCCGAGTTATATTTCTCCAACATAGCGAAAAAATTATGGAAGCTCTGCACAACTCCCCGTCGAGTAGCTAACACGGGAATTGTGAGACCCGATTGAGTGAGTGACTCCTTAAGCTCCCCAAGAACGAAGTCAATTATGCGGGTCCACCAACCTCCTTCTCCAGAACAAACCCACCCAGGGGATCTGAACGCTTGGGTAGAAAATTCATCCTGAGTCGCAAGGAACTGGCGAATGAAAATATTCGCTGGGCGTGGCATCTCCTGAACCAGTTCCTTCTTCTCAAATAAACCAGGTCTCAATCCCTTGAGCTGCCCTCCGATTTGTGTACGAGC
>BQKN01044680.1:0-18076 GCA_022839385.1 Asparagus kiusianus
ATTTTTCTTGGATATGGATCAAGAAGTTTCGATTCTAGATCTGTTTTTTGAAATAAAATCGAGAACTTTTGGATCTATTTTGCCTTTTGGTCATCGGTCCCATGCTCCTTGCCGGCGCAGCGTCGCTAGTGGCCTCTCTCTCGACTTCGACGGTGACGGCGGCGTTAGGAAACCCTAGGGTTTCGTCCCTTTGGTGCAGGAGTAATGGCGGCGGCGGTTTCGGTTTGAAACCCTTAGGGCTCGTGCGTGAAAACGTGGCGAAAATTAAGGAGGTGGTTACCTCAAATTTTAGCGAGGCTTGAAAGCTTCAAACGAACCACGAACCTCGCGTTCGTTCTAAGGTGAGCATCACGCTCAATTTGAACGAACTTTGCGTTCGTTCTCAGGATTGAGCCTCGCGCTCAGTTCAAACGAACTTAGCGTTCGTTCTTGTAGGAGTATAAAACTGCCTATAGGTCCCTTAACACAGCTCGGTATGGTGATTCGACAAATCAACGAAACATCGGACGATATATCAAAGCGTGTTCGAAGCTAAGTGAGACGTGATGAAGCGGGTTAACGAAGCAACGAGGTTAATGAACCACACGCAAGCTAACGGGTCGAGAAATCAACGAGTCATTCAACCAAGAGCGGACTCGAACGAATCAAGATCAGTTTCGGACTCGAACTCCAAAGCGGATTTACTGCCAAATCAGGATCCGGATTTACTGCCAAATCAGGTCAACGAATGAAGTCCGGATAAGTCGACTACAGAACAGGAAAACGGACAAAACGGCGGGAAAAATCAACACCAAGAGAGGCTCGGCCGAAACCGAGCCACCTCTGGTGGCTCGGTGGCCGAGCCACCTCAAGAGGTGGCTCTGCAGCCGAGCCACCTCTTGGTGGCTAGGTGGTTCGGCCACCTGTGCCCGGGCACAGTGAAGGGTGCCTATAAATAGGAGAAGTGTGGCTCATTTGAAAGGACTTTTGGACTCTTGAGAGAAAACTCTGCCGAATTGAGAACTCAACCTCGAATCGTCGGAGCCTTGAAGACTTGGACTAAACCTTCAGATCTGATCCCCAGCGATCGTCAACGCCAAATAAGGCAAGAGTTTGAGAGGGATCGGATCTCAGATCTACGCGGTCATCCTCCGGATCAAAGCTTGGTCTTTAATCCCGAGAATCGGGCGATTATTTCCTTGGTGAACTAATCCCCCCCGGCTATTATTTCCTTCGTGAAATAATACCCATCGTACTGCGTAGATTCGACCGGATCTAGATCGTGCGGTGGTCCACGGATAAACCCCGGCGCAGGCAAACAACCCACACAAGCGAGTGACCGCAAAACAGGAGCTCGTGATTTGTTCGACATAGAAGGAGAAAAGTTGTAATTTTTATTTCTTTCTTTGATCTCATTGTAACCGGATCTTATAAAAAGACCGGATCTTTGTAATCGATAAACAATTATTTAAGATAGCAATGGAATCGGTGAAAGCTACGATTTTTCCCGCGAACAATCTGGCGACCACAGTGGGAGCCGACGATCTCGCTGCCGAGATCGGAGCGTCGCAGCTGCAGATCTCAATCCCGGTAGTGGAGGAGGTCGAATATGAGTTCGACCAGCAGAAGTTCGAGGAGTACTTGTCGTCCTCGTCCGGATCTACCTCCCCCCGCAAGTCCAAGAAGTTCTCCTCCAAGAGGAAAGTCCGTTGGTATGAAGAAATGGAGAATACCAACACAGAACTCACCCCAGCTGATGCCGAAGTTGCATCGGGTGAAGTTCCACCGGCCTCCAAGCAGGTCAAATCCGCCATTGAAGGCGTGGTGACTCTCTCTAAGAGAGCCCGCCAAAGGCAACGTCAACGCCTTGCGAAACAATTTGCAAAGGCAATGGAGTCCGTTGACGGAATCTGCTACAACGCGGATCTGAAGAACAAGAGAGGCAAACAGCCTCAACAATCAATGAATGGTAGCTCCTCCAAGCCGCCAATGAACGAATGGGTCCGTGTCAAACGGAATCGTTCAACGCTCGAGGAGCGCATTTGCAAGCGCCGCGCACTGTCAGCGCAGGCACGGGCTCAAGTCGAAGAAGCCCGTAGAAAGCTATAGAAAGAAGTGGCCAAGAAGCCGCCATCAACCCGCAAAGTTTGGAGGCCGAAGTCTGAAGCGGCAATTCAGACCAAGGAGCAACAACTGCAGCCTTCAAAAGTCCAACCTCCGGCGAACCAACCAAAATCGTCGATGATTCCCACAACTGCTCCGGGAGATCCCGCAGGACCATCCCAAAGAAGGAAGTCAGCCTTGGAGCGCCTCGGTCCACTTCCCGAGGAGCGAAGCAAAGCTCCAGTCTAAGAACGTTTGGGCCCACTAAAGAAGCCCAGAACGATTCAACATGCTGGGGGTCGCCGCAACCCTCAACATGACAAGGAGTGCATAGCACCCAAGCGCACCACCTTGCGCATTGAAGTCCAGGAGCCCGCTAAGAATTCACGCCCACAAAGGCGTGTCTCAAGACGCGTGACTCTTGAAGGCCCGAAAAAGGCAATTCACCCTCAGAAGGAAACGTTGTCGTCCGATGACGATGGCGTTATACCTGAGAAATCGTGCCAACACACGATAGGTTACTCTGACTTGCAAACCGATGAGTTGTACTATCGTGTTAGGGGTACGAGTAAAACAAGGAAAAGGAGTCCCTGAGAATTGACAACTCAATGTCCTTGTTCAAAACTCATTCGGGCAGTATTGTCTGAGTGCAACTACGCCAAGACAGTCCCCGAGAGGATTTCGGTTTTCGAAAGACTCACTGCTAAAACGCCAAAACCAAGGCATAGGCGTTTCCGACGAAGAAGAACGGTGGTCGAAGATGGGGAATTCCCAAGGGTCACCACCAATATGACCAGTAAGGGAACATCGGCTCAGGACAATCCCGAGGCGATTCCAGAGGTGCCCCGACGAGTAACTCGGCTGCAGTCCGGAGCTATCATTCGTGCAATATATGGTAGGGTTCAGACAAGAATACCTTCAGGAGATGAAGAATCAGATGCCGGCTCGGCAGTTGCATCTGACAATACCGTATCTAGCGAAGGCCAACCCCACGAGTCATTCATGATAAGCGCGGAACAAGTGGCCAAGATGCTCGAAGAAGCCATGGCCAAACAACAGGAGAGTTTTAGGTTCGAAATGCAGATGGCCATGCAGAATATGAGAGAAATGCATGAGCAACAAATCCAGGCACTGACGAACCAGCAAGGCAAACCAAGTCGCCGTAACCAGGTTGTTCAGGAAGATGAGCACACGGATACGGATGAAGCTCACAATACCAATAATCCTCCCGTCAATGCAGGGGGTGGTAATGAGGATGCTAGTCGCAATGCCACACTTCCACCTCAGAATCATGCTAATGAAAACACAGGTGAAAGTTTGAAGATCAAAAACCTTGAGAACAAGATCAATACGTTGATTTCTGCTCAAGAGATGAAGAAAACGGGCATTCCTTGTCCATACCCAAGAGAATAGGAATCAATCCCATATCCGGCAAAGTTCAATTTAATCAACTTCACGCTGTTTGATGGGAAGGGTTCACCCACCCAGCATTTGATTTACTTCAAATCACATCTGGGGGTTATCTCCGGCAATGAGCCTCTGATGGTACGGTCCTTCTTTGGCACTCTTCGCGGAGCCGCCTTCGATTGGTATCGCCGCCTCAAGCCAGGTAGCGTGAATAGCTGGGACGATATGGAGACTAAGTTCCTCGCCAATTTCTTCGACGACGACACCAAGATATCTATCGGGTCGTTGCTGGATGAGAAACAGAAAGACGGGGAGTTAGTCGACACCTTCGTCAAAAGGTTCCGGAACAAGGCGATGAATTGCCGGGACCCGATCACTGAGTAATTCATTCTCCAGACCTACCACAACAATCTTTCATTAGATGTGTTGGAAGCAATGATGACAACACCGTCCAAAACGTGGAAGGATCTGAAGGTCCGAGGGGAGCAAGCTGAGCGATTCCTCAGAAGAAAGAAGGCGGAGAGAGGCCAACCGGCGACAAATCATCCGAAACAGAACTTCGTCCCAAAAGGGAAGGGTAAGGCACATGCTAATGCAGTTGATGCTAATCAAACTTTCCAACTGCAACCTCAGCAACAGCCGCAGTAGCGAGCGTCACAACAATCGCAGCCGCATTGGCAACAACGGCCTCAGAAGCAAAAATCTTCGGAGCCGAGGTTTCCTAAAGTGTACTCCTTCAAAGATGACGAGGTGCCTGACATCTTCAAGTATTTGTTGGAGAATAACAAAATCCAGCTACCGGCGATCGTGGATCAAGAGGGGGCTAGCAAAGTGACGGATCCGAAGTACTGCGCGTACCATAGAGCGGTCCACCACCCTACGAAGTCATGCTTCCACCTCAAGGATAAGATCCAGGCGTTAATTGACGTAGGGGTCATAACCCCGAAGCCTGCCAAGAATGTAGGAGCAAACGCAGTGTTAATCAGCTTCGGATCGGTGCCCACAACATGGTTCGAGCCAAAACGCGTCACCAAAGTAGGAATGAAGACGGTGAATGATGATCCATATGGACAGCGCCAAAAGGGACTTGTGCTACACACAGCCCCAAACGGCAAAATTCTCTGGGTTCATCCAGATCTTATTGAAGACGATCAGTGGGCGACTTCCTCAACCAAGAAGGGTAAGGGCAAGGCCTGCAACGCTACTTCCGCAATCTTCAAAGAGGATGGCGATGAAGCTCCTACTTTCCCACTCTCCGAAGAAGAACAAGAAGTCTTTGCCACTAGAAGCGGAAACAAGTATCATTACAACTATCCATCACCTAGCGATCAGTTAGCTGGGCAGGGGGTGACTAAACGGGGACCAGCCAAAACTCTCGCGGAGCTAGGGGTGATTGCGGCACCTAAACCAGTTGAAGATGCTCGACGACAGCCGGTGGATAAGCAGAAAGAAAAGAAAACCCAGGAGGTGCAGAATCCGAAGCAGTCTCATTTCAATCGTCCGATTGGAAGAGATAAACCGGAGATCTCAAACACTCCGCGCATCTTCGATATCATGGCTCAACTAGCTAATATTCCAGCGCGGATAACACTGTACGAGTTGCTGCGGTTGTCAAAGGAGACCAGGGAAGCCTTAAAAGAGGCCTTGGCCGATTCAGAAGCATTCCTTACTCGGGTCAAGCCGGTGCCGGAAGAGCCAGAACTATTAATTCAACAATGCAATATAGCAGCTAAGAACCTTCCCTGCACCACCTTTACCAAAGAGGATATGCAGACGAAGAATTCGAATCATGATCGACCCCTGTATTTCATCGAGTACATTGGCTCTAGCGAAGTTAACCGAATCCAAGTGGATCCGGGTTCCGCTGTGAGTATTATGCCGCTTCGCTTGATGCATAGCCTGGACATTCCGGTCAGCAAATTGGCGTCTACAGGCACTGCCATTTACGGATTCAACACCAGCGGGTCAAGGCCTTTGGGAAAGATCCGGATAAAATGTCAAATGGGTGATCTGAAGACGGAGGTCACGTGTTACGTGATTGATGCTGAGACATCATACAACTTACTACTGGGTCGGCCTTGGATCCATAGTAATGTTATAATTCCTTCCACTCTCCATCAGTGTTTGAAATATGTCGACACAGATGGTAGAGTCAGGACGGTGGTCGCGGATAAGCAACCATTTAAAGGGTTTGAGAATTATTTCACTGATTCTCTCCTTTATGGTAACGAATCCGATACTGAACTATCGGTCCAGGGCACGGATAGCGGAGAAGAAGCTGATTCCGAAGCCGGATTCGATTACAATGGAGGTTTTGTTTTAAATGATATTGTACCCTTTGTAATCAATCTTGACGATGAACAATCGTCAGATGACAGTTGTAACTGGCAACTTGTCAATATTGAAATAAAAGATGATTTAGAGTACTCACTGTCTCTTGATGATGCGATAAAGGGGTTATACGATAATCCTGATTTGTATATGCCGCTTCGATCATCTTATGTAACAAAGAAAAGCCTCCAGCATTCTTTCGGGACAACCCTGGTGATCCCTACCAAAACAGGAGGTGAAAAAGAAGTGATTTACGGTAAAGGAAAGAATATTCCATTACCAGATCATTTCTTAAGAGAGGATGAGAATGATCACAAACCTGGTCAACATTTATCTAAGTATAGTCCGGAAGCACGCAAGCTCATGGAAAAACAGGGATATAATTTCACACTCGGAGAAGGTTTGTACTTCGATCGAGGTCCCCGTATTCCAACCAAAGTGGCATATGTACCAAAAGGGAAACCGGATGATTATTACCATCACAAAAGAGGCTTAGGCTATGTCTCCTCGTCTGATGATGAATGTGGTTGGCAAGTTATCGATCAAATTGCTAACAAAGCCAAGAACGGGTACTCTTCTGATTCTTCAGCTTGGGATTCCGATACAAGTCTGAGGGAAGTATTCAAAGCCCTAATGTCGAACATGACTACAGCTGATCCATCTACAATAGAGGATGACGATCAATTGCCAACTTGGGAAGATCCATAGGTTCATCACCTGAACATGCAGTACGGTGACAGGTTTGAACAGAGGGAATCCCCCACTGAAGACAAAATAGTCCAAATTAACATGGACGATGAGGCTAACCCAAAGCCCGTATTCATTAGCGATAGTCTTCCCCCAAATGAGAAGGAGGAATTAATTGCTCTAATCAGGGAATACATTGACGTCTTCGCTTGGAACTATGAAGACATGCCAGGGCTCGACCCCAATGTGGCAATGCATCGCCTCGATATCAAGTCGGATCCAAACCAGTCAAACAACAGCAGAGACGGTTTCGTCCGCAGATTATGGAAGCCATTGAGGCAGAGGTTAAGAAATTGATTAACTCAGGATTTATCCGAGAGGAACAACATCCAGACTGGCTAGCCAATATTGTTTCAGTCATGAAGAAGAACGGTAAAATCAAGATTTGCATCGACTTCAGGAACCTGAATGCGGCATGTCCAAAAGACGACTTTCCTCTCCCAATCACGGATGTCATTATCGATAATACATGCGGATTTGAGAGAATGTCCTTTATGGATGGCTTTTCAAGATATAACCAAATTAAGATGCACCCAGATGACGAGAAGCATACAACGTTCAGAACAACCCTCGGTGTCTTCTGCTACACGGTGATGCCTTTCGGTCTGAAGAATGCATGCGCCACGTACCAGCGAGCAATGACTAAGATTTTCCAAGAACATCTCAGGAAAATGGTTGAGTGCTACGTTGATGATTTGGTTGTGAAAAGCCGCAACAAAGAAGATCACATCAAGGACTTGAAGACGATGTTCGATCTCATGCGGAGTCATCAACTGAAGATGAACCCCACTAAATCCTTCCTTGGAATGTCCAGCGAAAAATTCCTTGGATTCGTCGTCACCACTAAAGGTATACATATCGATCCTGAAAAGGTAAAAGCGATACATGAATTGCAACCCCCGAGAAATCTAAGAGAACTCAGAGGATTGCAAGGGCGTTTAGCTTACATCCGGTGGTTCATCTCAAATCTTTCTGGGAAGTGCCAACCTTTCTCTAAGCTAAACAAGAAAGGTGTGTCATTTATTTGGGACGACGCTTGCCAAAAAGCACTCGAAGATATCAAGACATATCTGACGAATCCTCCTGTTCTTGTCGCACCAAAATCAGGTAAACCGTTCTTGATTTACATCAAGGCGATGAACCATTCCATAAGTGCTTTATTAGCACAAGACGATGATAATGGTCACGAACAGGTAGTTTATTACCTAAGTCAGACTTTGGTAGGCGCCGAGTCCCGATATCCGATGATTGAGAAAGAATGCCTCGCATTGGTATTCGCAGTACAAAAGATGCGGCATTACTTGGTCGGACAGACGATTTACGTTATCTCTAACGTTAATCCAGTACGGGTATTTATGACGCAACCGGGTTCGATGAATTGGTGGTTAGCAAAGTGGGCCCTTCTCTTGTCCCAGTATGATTTGCACTTCAAACAATAGAAGTCGGTCAAAGGACAAGCGATTTGTGATCTTTTGGCGGCAAGCCCGACAACAGATACGACAGAAGTATAGGATGACTTGCCGGATGAAACCCACGAGGTTAATACTACATCACTCCAACAAGTATGACAATTATACTTTGATGGTGCTTCGAGAGCAGTTAATAAGGCAGTAACCCCCGGATGTCCTAAAGTCTCCTCCGGAGTTGGAGTTGTCTTAGTTTCCCCGGGGAAGCATGTAATGCCTCAGGCTTATTCTCTGACAGACCCATGTTCCAATAACGTAGCCGAATACAACGCACTTCTCATTGGACTCAGTTTTGCCAAGGAGCTGGGGGTCGAATATCTCGAAGCTTTCGGGGATTCTCAGTTGATAGTCAACCAAGTCCGTGGAGAGTATGAAGTCAGGAACCAAGACCTGATCCCATACCACCAGGAGGCCGTCAAAATGGCAGATTCTTTCGAAGAATTCTTTATTGAATACATCCCTCGTCTCCAGAACGCTTATGCGGATGCACTGGCAGCACTAGCGGTATCATTTGCGCAGCCGCCCGAAGCAGAACTGCTAGTCACAGTAAGATCACATCAACTCTGTATACCCATATACAATATGGATATCGAGGAGGAAGATGATAGAGACATAAACGCCAAGGAGGTGAACTCAACTCAAGTCGGGTCTGAGTCCCGAGATTGGCATTTTCCCATCATTGACTACGTCCAATATGGTATTCTGCCAGAGGATGTAAAAGAAAAGGAGTCAATCCATCGAAGAGCACTAAGGTTCTTCTATAATACCGAGACCCGTACATTATACCGTCGGGGGTATGACGATTTGCTACTCCGATACCTTTTGAACGAAGAACCAGAAGAAGTTCTTAAGGAAGCACACGAAGGAGAATGCGGTGCGCATCAGCCTGGTCCCAAACTGTATGATCGCATCAGAAGAATGGGATATTTTTAGCCAACAATGGTACGTGACGCAATCGAATACGCCCGAGGATGTCACGCCTGTCAAGTGCATGCAAATTATATGCACCAACCACCGGAGCGGTTACACACGTCAACCACATCCTGGCCATTCGAGACATGGGGTATGGACATTGTTGGTCCTATTTTTCCCCCTTTAGTCAAAGGTGATCAATTTATTCTCGTAATCACGGATTACTTTTTAAAGTGGGCTGAAGCAATTCCGCTTAAAGAAGTGAAGACGAACAACGTCATTAATTTTATCAAGCATCATGTCATATACCGACACGGCGTGCCGAGACGGATCATTCATGACAACGGTTCACAGTTTATAAGCAACGCTTTTGTCAGATTCTGTGACAAGTTCAAGATTCAAGATATTTCGTCAACAGCTTATTATCCCGCTGCGAACGGATTAGCTGAGGCTTTTAACAAAACGATCATCAAGATCCTGTCAAAGCTCGTAAAGACCAATAAACGAGACTGGGATGATAAACTCGGTGAAGCACTCTGGGCTTATCGTACCACCATACGCACACCTACAGGAGCTACCCCATATTTGTTAGTATATGGATGTGAAGCTATGCTACCACTGGAAATTCAAATCCCATCCCTTCGGATCGCTCTCGCAACTGAGATGACGACGGAAGAGCAACATCAGAAACGTCTCGAAGAACTCGAGATGTTAGATGAAAGGCGCTTGGAAACTCAACAACATATCGAGTTTTATCAAGCCAGAATGTCTAGGGCTTTTAACAAAAGAGTCCGACAAAGAAGCTTCAAGGAGGGAGATCTGGTCCTCGCTGCTCGCCGACCGATAATTCTCAACTCCAAGAAGAAAGGTAAATTTGAACCCAAATGGGAAGGACCGTTTGTGATAGACACAGTCTATTCAAATGGTGCATATCGCCTCATTTCTCTGGAGGACGTCAGGCAATTAATGCCAATAAATGGGAAGTTCCTGAAAAAGTACTATCCCTAGTACATTCAGGATAACCCATTTATCGGGAAGTTCCTCAAAGAATACTACACTTAATATTCTAGAGGATAACCCGAAATTATTTCCTACCACCAAAATCCCTCACTGATTAATTTTAATTGACAGTGAGTCCACCAAAACTGTCTTTCTGGTCTAAGCCACCAACAAATTCCTCTCTTGATTCTTTCCATGAACAAGAGGTCCACTTTCAATTCAGAGTTTCCTTTCAATAAACGAAAGAGTTCCCCTCTTTTCTCTTTGGTTAAACCTTTCCATGGTTATAACCAAAGTTGAAATTTCATTTCGATAAACGAAAAAACTCATCTAGATAACCAATCCTATAAAAGGTAAGCTTATTTAGATCTTCCGGATTCTCGGAGTGGAGATCCCACTTCTAGTTTCTTTCTTGCACTGGAAATAGAATATAAAATTCTTCCTTTCCGGAATCAAGGAATAAAATATAAAATTCTTCCTTCCTTGTTTGGGGAATAGAATATAAAATTCTTCCTTCCCACACCAGCTCTTTTCCAAGAATTTAGGATTCATCCTAGGAAGTTTATCCCGAATCCTAAGCAGGGATAAGTCTGCGCCTAACACACGCTACCGGTTTAGTCTTTCTCCGTAGAAGAAGACACCAGAGTTCGATTCTAGGAAGTTTATCCTGAATCCTAAGTAGGGATAAGTCTGCGCCTAACTCGCGCTGCCGGTTTAGTCTTTCTCCGTAGGAGAAGACACCAGAGTTCGATTCTGGGGTATTTTATCCTGAAACCTAAGCAGGGATAAGTCTGAGCCTAATACGCGCCGCCGGTTAGTTCTTAACCGTTAAAAAGAACACTCGCCCACACATTCAACATTATGGCAGGTTGTTATTAATAACACCAAAATCTATGTCTTACACACATCGGGAATTTCATCCTGAATCCTAAGAAAGGATATGCCGACGCCTAACACGCGTCGCCAGTTTAGTCTTTCTCCGTAGAAAAAGACACCAGAGTTCGATTCTGGGGTATTCTATCCCGAAGCCTAAGTAGGGATAAGTCAACGTCTAATACACGTTGCCGGGTAGCCTATTCCCGTAACAATAGCGAAGTCTACGTATTCAAAGTCTAGCAACGAGTCTAAGGGAATTCATTTCGTTAGCACAACGTTACATGCGGAGCGGATTTAGACAATCCGCATGCTAGCCCGACTCAAACGGTAGTCGGTAAAGGCTAATCAAATCCGTTGAAGGCTGAGGGTTAGCCAAAAATCCTAAAGTCAACGCCTAACACGCGTCGTCGGGTAGCCTATTCCCGTAACAAATGGCGAAGCCTATGTATTCAACATCATAGCACAAAGTCTAAGGGAGTTCATTCCTTTAGCGCAACGTCACATGCGGAACGGATTTAGACAATCCGCGTGCTAGCCCAACTCAAACGGTAGTCGGTAAAGGCTTATCAAATCCGTTGAGGGCTGAGGGTTTGCCAAAAATCCTATGAGTATTATGGTCAATCATTTCAAACAGAATGAGGAATCATAATAAAAATAAAAAAACCGTGTTCGCTAAGAGGATCAAAAGTCAAAACATCCACCAAAAGGAATCATACATCAAGCCCATGGCTAAAAATCTGCTGACTAATCTTAGGCAGCTTCTCATCATAAGCCTGCCTAAGCTCATCCTCTAATTCAGCTCTGAGGGATTCTTCAGTGGTGGTTCGAGTCTTCACAGCAACCTCCTCCGTTTTGACCAGCTTCTGCTTCAAGGGCTTCAATTCCTCAGATAAAGCTATGTGGGCTTGCTGATCCTGTACCTTCGTCATTTGAAGAATACTCAAAGTCTCCTCTTTCTCCCGAAGTTCTCTTCTGAGTTGCTCTATCTCGGTCTCGCAAGAGGTAATGGAAATGTCAAGTTCGGCAAGTGAAGATGATCTAGCAGCAAGGCTGGTCTCAACTCGATCTACCCGATCCCGTTGCACCTGAAGCTCGAACTCAGTAAGAACTCGAGAATCGCGCCATGTCTGTAAGCGAGTATCCAACTCAGCATCAATGAATGAAGAGGCACCTACATCACGGAGCTCACGAAACATCTGAAGCTCATGCTCTAGGCAATCAAGGTCATCAACTATAGCCTTCGCCAGATCTGAATATCCTACTTCCCTTATCGAATTTATTCTGGAATCAAGGAAAGGTTTGAATTGGCGAAGGAAAGTCCGCCATGGAAGAGCTTGCTGATCATAGTGTTTACGAAGGAGAAGAAGGAGCGAACTTCTATGTAGATGACGATCTTCTCAGGATCGTTGTCTGATAACAACTCCTTCATAAGGACATGAAGCATAGAAGAAGGCCCTACACAAAGAAGGAGAAATCCGTCAAAAAGGCCTTGAGGAAGAAATAAATAACATTTTCAGTTGCTTAATTCATACCCTCTTGAGTCACTGGGGGTAGTGGAGATGTAACCGCTGTGGATGTATCAACTGGTATGGTTGGTCTCACAGCCGGCTCAACAGGATCAGTCCCAACAAAAGCCTCTGTCAAACATAAAATGGGGTTTTCAGATTCATCACGTTATAGTTGCATTAGTCACAAAACGGCTAGTCCTATAATTAACCTGAGAAAAGGCATGTACCTTCAAAAGTACCATCCTCGGAATTCTTAGGGAATATAGATTCAGGAAACATGTATTCAGGCATTCAGTCATCAATCTGAGGAGAGCCATACATGAAGTGGAGCATGGGAGTGTCCACAAGCAAACCCTCCTCATCAAAATCATCAGTCGAAAAATCTGATACAAGGAAATATAAATGCGAGAGAAAAGTAAAGAGACTACAACCAAGGGAAATGAGTTACCTTACAGACGTGTTAGCCTCTTTACCCCCAAGGTCCGCGGTTGCCCCCTGCAATTTATCTAAAAGGCAAGAAGCATAGAGACAATTAAAGGAGGCATGAATTCTGAATCATTCATCTAAAGAATATATTGTCAATAGTAGTTGTACCTGGATTCAGTGAATCGGGTCCTACATTGATAGTCTCCCCGACGTCGGCAACTTCTGCAGGCTTTTCAACCTGATGTGGTGAGTCAGGCTCACCAGAAAATGCAAAGTCGTGAGGAGTAGAACCAGGACTCATCTCACCTTCCTCACGCCGGCCTATATAAAGAGGGAAAAACATGAGCTCAAAGTTCTGAATGATCAAGAAGAAGATCTATAGGGTAGATGTTACCTCCGTCGCTAGACGGATCATCACCAGCCAAATCCACCTCAGGTGCTCGTGGATCTGCACGCGGCTTGCGGGCTAGTCTTTTCCGCCTAGCAGCCGGGACAACAATCGGAGGTCTCGCCTGAGTAAAAGGACGGAATTCTTCCTCTTCATCAGCCACTGTCCCTGAAACATCAAACATTTGTTAAAACTAATAATTTTAGAGGACAGAGAGAAGAGATGGGTGACTAACCTCGCTCGAAGTCTCCCTCATAATCTTCAGGATCTTCGCCTGAGGTCTCTTCAGCAGAATTGAAGGTTTTTGATCCCTCTTCGTCGATCCGACGAGTCTTGCTCCGTTCCCTCTGTGACCGAGCATTTCCCAAATCCCACGAGAATCAGCCTGAGAAGCTTCCTCGGCCACTAGCTCTGCAATCGGCTTCACGGGGACAGTTTTTAGCTGCTAACAACCACCTGCAGCTTAAGAAGGTGAGATTCAACTGCCGCTCAGCACTCGGGAGACTAAACTTAGCACCAGTGCAACCCGTCACGGTCCACAACCATGCTCGGAGACCGTCCACCAAACCGCCATGGGTCCGAGGCTGCTGACGTGGATTCCCCACATAAAGCTGATCATAACCAAACTGGCGGGCAAATCGGCAGGGTAGATATGACTCGATGAAACACTGATCCCTCACCCGGAAGGTCAAATAACCTGGCCTAATGTTCATTAGCCAGTTAAAGCAACCGACATCTAAATGAGTTCGGTACTCCCTCGGCCTCTCCTCATCAGTCAGACACTCGCCATATCGGCTGAAGAACTGCGGGAAGCGAATGGAAAACGCCCAACACTTGTGAACCTGTAGCTACTTTCTGATATCAGGGAATCCTCGCCCCTCCCACCTGCCATGCTCAAGCAACTGTAATAGGGGAACAGAGTGGTCTGTGGTGCTAGGTACCAACATCATATCAGGACGATGAAGAACGAACCAAGCCATCAAATAAGTGTATGGGAGCTCCACCTTAGAAAGAGGAATCTTAGCAGATGGTTCGTCTTCTTTCTGTGTGAAAGTACTAGAAATCTATCGAAGCCCTCGATGAATGTTAGCTACCATCAACGGAAGAAGCGAAAGTTCCTTCTTATAGGCAAGCTGAACCGCTGGGTAGAGCACTTCCAATGGCATAATGTCACTGGACTGATAAGGGACCACGCATTTCTTCAACCAGATGGCGAGGTAACCGGCAAGGAGGGTCATCGGCTGAATCGACGCGGTTGCATGCCACAAGAACGATTTAAACTTGGTCCCTGCAGGAAAGCCACCCTCGGGACTGCTAATGGTATAAGAGTGAGCATCAATCTTCTTCAACAGACCATTAACCTCTGAAGGAGTAAGCGTTGCCCATTCGCAAATAGCCTCGCTAGAATGACTCTCTAGATTCCTGAACAAATAACACGCAAACTGCTTCAGACTCACATGTGACTTAGTCCTCTTCGCTAAAGGCTCAGACTGCGCCAAAGCTATGTGGTAGTGACATGTGAGATCCCATAAAGTCTCGTAGCAGTCGGGCATGCGATCCTTCAGCCGACTCAATTCATGATTGGAGGAAAAGTATTCCTGATATAACATCTGACCCATAGACAAACCAGAAATCTTGTGCATCTCATGAAGAGCCAAGCCCAACTCTCCGTGCTTAGTCAGAAAGGTGTTCGACTCCGGGTTATAGAGCTCGCACAAAGCAAAGAAATGCTTCGCGCTGACAGGTAAGCCATGCATGGTGGAACGAATGGCGGCATATAGGCCACAAGCGTGCAACTCCTCGCTCCATCGGCTTAGGACATACTTCGTCATAAGAGCCCACCAAAATCTGTCCAAAGAATGGACCCAGCCATTGAATCTGTGGCGCGTCGCAGGCATCTCCCGTCCTAAGGCAACGAGGCGATTCCTCAAATTAGAAGCAGAAGAAAGAAACTCATTACGCGGCGGTGCATCCAGCCCCAATACTCCAGGACGCAAGCCAATAATATGACTCCTACTCGAGCCCGGAGCTGCCTGGTGGGTGATATAGCCACAATGAACGCTTTCATGCTCCTCTGTCAAGCGCCACGACATCTCCCGTGCAACAGCTTGACGCCTGAGCTCAGTCAACGAGCGGTGTCGAGGAATCTTCGGCAAATATAGAAAACCAACGCCATTTTTATGAAGCCACTGCTCGGCGTTAATGAACACTGCATCAGGATCTCTGACGGAGTCGCCAAATAAAAAGTTAGTCTTCCTGAGAGACTGAACAGAGCTGGCATCCTTCACGAAAGGGGCATCCGTGATCAACTGTCAAAGAGCTCGATGCCCACCTTCCTTCACCACCTGGGCAACCTCAGTCGACGTACCCGGAGCAAACTGAAAGGTGAGCGGAATAGGCAAAAAATCGTCGGACGTCGAATAATACTCGTCACGACGCCCGTTCACTACATGAGATGGGAACGCTCCAGACGGGTATTCCACTGAAAACAAAGCAATTAAATATGTGTTAGTCTCAATTATAAAAGGAAGTTGAACTCATTTTACAAATGGGTAAGATAGAGTCACTGCCTTATAAAGGGCGAGACGTTTTGACGCCACATTATGCACTTATAAAGTAGGATATATTAAAAACATATCCCTACCTTATAAGGCACAATGCAACGTCAAAACGCCCCCTTTATTAATTTTGAGATATGGTTTTGATCAAGCGTCGATCCTCACCAAGGAGAATCAAGGCTCTTCCCGATTGTCTCACCAAGGAGAACAAAAAAGGGATAAAGGAATAACTACAAATTCACCAAAAAAAAGAGCTCACCAGCATACGAAGGAAGCACGCCATCAGCCGATGCAGCAGGGGACTGGCCTCTCATATGTGACATGGTGATCTGCAAAGTAAATCAAGGGGTCAGATACAAATAAAATTTTAGTTAGGGTGATAAACTCTAACCCTAAAATTTTATCCCCTAGTTTTTATAGAAAACCCCTCAGATCTTACCCCCTGAAAGATGAGCTCGAGGCGCCAAACCATAAACCCTAACCCTCATATGCAATCCCATAAATTCATGTACCAAATTAAACATGAAATATGCCAAAATTATGGAGGATTTACCTGAAGAAAAGCTCGAGGATCCGACAAAAAATCAAAATCTTGAAAAGAGCTCGAACCACGTGCTCGAGGGCCCTGAGAGAAACTTTAAATATGGAAGTTTTGAAGGATTTTTCGGTCTAAGATCAAAAGGAAACCTAGATCTAAGACAAATTTCAAGGTTTGAAGGAGAAAAGATGCTCGAGGGAAGAGAAAATAAAAAAAAAGGCAAGGGGGGGGGGGGGCCCTAGAGAAAAAAAAAAAAGTTTTTTTAGAGGTGAACCAGTCTGAACCAGACCAGAACTGACTGAACCAGACCAGATCAGACCAAATCAGTTCAAATGAGGCTAAAATAGACCAAACCAGTCTGAACCAGACCAGACCAAGCTGAACCAGACTGAGCCAGTCCTGAACCAGTCTCGAACCAGTCTTGAACCAGTCTTGAACTAGGTTGAACCAGATTGAACCAGTTTGAGCCAGTTTTGAACCAGTTTGAACCAGATTTGAACCAGTTTGAACCAGATTTGAACCAGAATTCAAATTGAAGCTGAATCGAGCATCGAAATGACTTCAGATCAACCTACGGTTCAGTCCCTCATTTATTCACCCCTCTTTCATATATTTGAAGGGGTTGGAAGGATTTTTGAGCCTAATTACCGTCTTTTTTGGATCATTATCAAGCCGGTTCAGATCATTCGAACCTAAAGATTACTCCAATGAGGTATACGAGTATAAACTATTCCCTATTTTTTGTTGAGAAGTTTCTGGAGAATATTTTTTAAAATATTCTTAAGGATAACTCAACATAACTCCCAGGAGTGTATGAGTATAAACTAGACCTCCTTGCTCCAACTCCTTAAGAGCTTAAACTGTGTAGACTCCAATAGACGTACGAGTATAAACTGTGTCAAACGCCGGACAACGCGTTACAATGAAGCTCAAACGCTGGACAACGCGTTGCGAATACCAATCGATGATCAGTTCTATGTTGAAACAACCAACACAAGCTAAAGAATCAGAAAATCAGGAATTGACTTCAAGTTCAAAATTCCGACAACGGTCAGACAATAAATGCAGCACCGGAACCCTTCCAAATATTCGACAAAGCACCGAATAGCATGGAGGATTAAAGGAATCAAGAATAAAAGCCATTCCAAACATCCCGTCATAGCCGATTGAAGGTTGGGACAATCATATCCAAAGTATTCCAGACTCTTCTATAAAAGAACGAGGCTGGAAAACTTTGGAGGGGGTATCTGTAGGCGTATAAAACTGCCTATATGTCCCTTAACACAGCTCGGTATGGTGATTCGACAAATCAATGAACCATCGGATGATATATCCAAGCGTGTTCGAAGCTAAGTGAGACGCGATGAAGCGGGTTAATGAAGCAACGAGGTTAATGAACCACACGCAAGCTAACGGGTCGAGAAATCAACGAGTCATTCAACCAAGAGCGGACTCGAACGAATCAAGATCGAATCAAGATCAGTTTCGGACTCGAACTCCAAAGCGGATTTATTGCTAAATCAGGATCCGGATTTACTGCCAAATCAGGTCAACGAATGAAGTCCGGATAAGTCGACTACAGAACAGGAAAACGGACAAAATGGCGGGGAAAATCAACACCAAGAGAGGCTCGGCCGAAACCGAGCCACCTCAGGGTGGCTAGGTGGTTCGGCCACCTGTGCCCGGGCACAGTGAAGGGTGCCTATAAATAGGAGAGGTGTGGCTCATTTAAAAGGACTTTTGGACTCTTGAGAGAAAACTCTGCCGAATTAAGAACTCAACCTCGAATCGTCGGAGCCTCGAAGACTTGGACTAAACCTTCAGATCTGATCCCCAGC
>BQKN01044691.1:0-15294 GCA_022839385.1 Asparagus kiusianus
ACAGGGAGTCAAAAGACTGTCTAGGGGGTCAAATCCCGGGCGAAATACCCCGGGGTGCCTCGGCATTGCCGAGACACCCCTAGGGGTGTTTGGCTCCTCTAGTTGGTCCCCCCCCTCTATTTCGTCCTTTTGTACACTTGTACATGGTCCCCCCCTCTTTTTTATTTGAATTTCAAAGAGAAAAGTCCCCCCAAAACCGAATTCTTCCCCCCCATTTTCGGTTTTCCTTCATCTCCTTCCTCAAGCTTCTTTCCTCCATTGTTTGCCCTTGAGAACCCATCAACTTCTCACGAGACTTGGATTTTTTGGCGGGTACCCATTTGCCGAAATCTTTTCCTCTTCCAAACGAGGGTTTCAAATCCTATTTTCAAGCTCAAAGGAAGACCCCTTTGGTTTGGTAAGTTCCTCTTCACAATCCCCTTATTTTCTTGCAAAGATCGTACATTTATGCTTGCAATAGATAAGGGTTTATGGATGAAATAGGCACTTGGGGGGTTTTATTACAAAAACCGAAACTTTGGGGGTTTTTTGTGCAAAGGAAGCCATGGCCGAAACTTGAAGGGCTAATTTGCAAAATGTGGCTGAAATTTCGTGGGGGTTCTTGTGTCAACATGAACTAACATTTGGGATTAGGGTTCATGTTTGTTTCCTCAAGAAAGGGGGTGTTTTGTGCAAGAGGATTAAAGAAATGTTTGAGGGGGTTATTTGCAAAATAGCCCACAAAAAATTTTAGGGGTTTATTTGTAAAAATAGCCACGAATTTGGGGCTGAAATACACAAAGTTTAAACCCCAAACCCCTGATCGAATTTTTGGTAAAAGCGTGTGGATGCAAAACCAAAAGTTCGTGGAGGGACTATTATGTAAAATTGACCAAATTCTACAAAAGGGCTTATTTGCAAAATTTGATCAAAATTATATGGTATCGGGATATTAGATGATCAAGTATGATGACCATGACCCGAATCGCACGTGTCCCCGACCTGAATTTGGCCTTAAGCACGGGGGGTATTTTGGGTATTTCACCAAAATTTACCGCGAAATGACGATTATCGTCCCGCGTGCACGAAATCCGTAGGTTTAATTAGACTTTAACTACAAAATCCTATTTGTTTATAGGATTTCAAGTCCAAGTGCTTAATTTCCTTTTTTTCAATATTTCGTGTATGTACCTGATGTACTGCTTTTCACTGCAGGTTTGCGATGTCTCCCCGTCGATCTCGACCTTCCGGGAGTCACTCTCACCCGCAGCATAGCGAGGAGGAGGCTCCCACGACATCGTCCCCAGTGACCTCTCTCTTCGGGGGTGAGAATTTTCATACTTTTTTTTTGTATCCCGGATTGACCTCTCGCGGGTCATGACGGAAGAACCGATACCCCTCCCGCGGGGGTTAAGGTTTCAGACTTGTTTTGCTTAGCCAATTCAAGTCTTCGGGTATATTGGGGCGATCTCGTGTTGCCTTACACCTTATAGGTCGGTGTATGTTATCACGCGATTTACGTGATGACGTATACCGTCCTTCCGGTGTAGGGCACTCGAGATCGTCTTCACCAATTATCCCGTGAAAAATCTCATTTTGCCTTTATGAGATAGATATTCTGACCCTTTGCTTTGTTGCAGTCGATTTTCCCGGTGGTAGCTTTCCTACTCATGCGACTACCGGTTGCAGCCGTGAGGTCTTCTCTTCGGCTTTTGTTAGACAAGCAATTGATCCGCTCCCGCAGTTCGACCGGGATCGTTCAGACGAATTCCGTCACCTGATACGGGATGGTGGGCGTCACTGTTTACGCCAGCTTATCACCGATGCTCCTCTCACCGCGGACGCTTCGTCTACCCAGGCTTTGAAGAAGCCGGATTTCCTGTTCGGGGATCATGTGGATGACCCCGACACATTGACTCTCGCCGAGGAGCATTGGCTAACTCTTGAGGAGAGCGCTCTTCTATACATTCCTTCCGTCCCTCGACATTGTTCTTTCACTCATCTGGAGGGACAGGGTGTAGAGAGACGGATGTCTTGGAAACTCACTGATGACGCTGTGCGGGTTCAGTGCGGGTATGTTTCGCATGGAAAGAACCCTGGTTCTGGCGGATATCATCCTGTTCATGGCCTTCGACCCGGGATCATGGGCCTTGATGCCGCACCCCCAAGCGAGGTGTTTGCAGCTGCTCCTACTGTGAGGAACCGCTTGGCTCTCCTTGGGAGAAGGTTGCCTCTCCCGGAGTACCGGTGCTATGGTTGGGCTTCTTCGTTACCCAAGGGATGGTGGCCTCGTATGACCGGCTACGTCTTGGGCCGTTGGGAGAAGATTCTGAAGAGTAGTGGCCTGTACGCGCCTATACGAGCTACTATGTACGGTCTCCCAGTCAGCTACCGCCATTTCTTAGCGTTGTTGGAGACGTACATGCCTGATAGCAACACCTTCCTGACTGGTGACGGAGAGTTGGGGTTGGCTCTCCATGAAATGCATCAGATTTCCGGTCTTCCGATGGGAGATTACCCTTATTAGGAGTATTTCCCTTCGAACCAGCAGTTATGGCGGTTGAAGCAAGATGATCCCGATATGTATGGCACTCTCTGGGACCTCACCTGTCATTATCACACTTCCTTGATCCAGATTTCTCCTCCCGCGAAGACGAAGAGGAAAGTCAGTTTGAAGCAATTTGCCACTTATCTGTTCCAGAACTTGGAGGGTGATTCCAGCATACCCGTTTGTGAGCTAGACGTCTTGACTATCACCGCTATCAAAGAGTTGGTGGAGATGAGTGGAGCTCAATCCTATACCATTGCCAGCGCTGAGGGAGCTTTCCCTGCGGGGACCAAGTTTCGCTCGTTCCTTCGCCGTGCGCAGAAGTCCATCGAGCCTCGGTCTCTGTTGGCAGGCTATCTTGCTCTCTGGTTGAAGAAATGCGTTGTTCCTCACCAGTCTTCGGATACCATACCTCTTGAGGTACTTTTTCCCGCGGTTCAGTTAGCTTATGGGAGAGAGCTTTCCCTGCTCCCGGCGATGGTTGCCTGCATCCATTGCGGGCTCAGGAGTGTGGTCAGTAGTTTTACTCAGGTGGGGACTGAGTTATCTACCGAGCTTATCTGTCCTAAGGTTGAGCTCCCCTACGCATATCTGATGGCGTGGCTCGCTCTTCACCGTCCTGGCCTGATGTCGGCGCCTAGTGCCGTTGATGTTCCCGTCCCCTACCTGCAGCTGTTGGAGAAGAGCAGATGGCTTGGGAGAAAATTCGAGGACGTTCAGCAGGAACTTCAAGTCCGCAAGGGCTGGGAGTTCTTCAAGTGTTTCCCTCAGTTTTCGGGTCGTTATGGTGACGTTTTGACTGACGAGGAGAAACCCAGGAGTAACCGCACCATTCTCGACATAGGTTGTTTCCGTTGGTTGGTAAACATCCGCGTCGGATATCTTGTCTTCCGGGTGAAGAACCGATGCCATATAGAGCCTTACCTCCCCTGCCGTTTTTCACGTCAGTTCGGCTATGACCAGCTATACGTTGGGAACCCCAGCCGCGGTTTGAGGGTTGAGGGAGGACTTGTTGACGGTGTGCGAGCATGGCTGTGGACTACGGCGGGTTGCACCGGGGCCCGCTTTGCTCTTCCCTCTTATAGGCGCAAGCCGATGAACACTTCCCTCAGCTGCAAGTGGCTCCTCTCTGCCTATGAATTCCTTGGTGTGAGGAGCCTTTCAGAGTTAGAGTCTGATCGCTCAGTGCAGGCCGCCATGATGGCTGCTCTTAAGGCTAAGGTGGCTCGGAAGCAGAGGAAGAAACATGGTAAATCCTCTCTCTCCAGCAGAGATGATGCAGGGTCTCTCCCTATGGATGATGAGGTCGGGACTCCTGAGGGGGAGTTTGTGGATATAGACACCGACCAAGAAGAACTCGGTGCAGGTTTGTCATACCCTTTGACTTCCTTTCTTGAATCTGTCTGGTATTCATACACATTATCCTTTCAGGTAGAACCACTGGCGATCATGAGCCACTTACTTCCCATTCCCCGAGCTCAGGGCCTGGAGACCGAGCTGCTACGAGTAGTAAGCCTGTGCATGATCAACCTGTGGGTTCCAGGAGAGCTGGTACTTCGAAGAGGAAGAAGACCGCTCACAAACCACCTATCGACCAGCGTCTGTGTGGAGCTGACTTAAGCGACACTGCCGGTGGTGAGGAAGGTAACCTCTTTTGAATATATTTTTGCCGCTTTGGGGTGATTTACTTTTGAGATTCATTATCATCTCTTGCATTTCAGAGATCTTTGAAGAAGGTGAGCTTCCCTCGGATCCGGTATATCCTGAATCCGACCACATGGATTGCTTCATGCAAGAAATGTGCGACGCTCTTCATGATGGCTCTCTAGGTATCGACCTGAACATCGACCTTGAGCCGGCGAGCAGCGTCGAGCCCACCATCCCATATTCAGGTACATCTTCATTCGAAGATATCTTCCTTGGTAATTCTGCGCTTTGCTTTCTCTCTTGTACATCTTTCCGACACTTTGGTTGTCTTGCAGATGTTGCCAGAGAAGAACTAGCTGAGGATGGAGCCTTTCCAGATGTATGTTTCGGTGAACGGGAGCATGCTCCTGTACCCAGTTTTTCGAGACCCGATGCTGGATTATTGGCCGATATGTTGGCCGAATAGACTTCGGGAAGACCTATGCGACCACTCTTCGGGAGTGATTCATTCATAGGTATATCTCCGATCCCACTTTTCTTTACTTGCCTAAATTTCCATTTTAGCTAATAAAGAAGTGTAACCATAGGACCAGGCGATGTGCCTGATGCTTCTACGGCTTCGGGCGCTTTCCGACCTCCTCCGAGTAGTACGACTGATTTGCCCACGAGGGTTGATTCACCCCCCATGACCACTCCTGTCGTTACTTCGAATTCTGTCGGATCTCAACCCGAGGGGACTTCTGCCGGCATGGGTATACCTCGAACTTCCCCTTCGGGTTTTTTGATCATTTTTGATAGTCCCTTATCTTCCTGTATTGCTGCTTGTAGGATCTCGATCCTCTCTTTATGAGCATATCCACGCTCTTCTGGCCGATACTAATCCAGATAGAGACGTTTTTCGCATGGACCTTGGCCTCTTCACCACTTTTTATAACGGCATGATCGAGAGGCTTCTTCACAAAGAGTACTGTTTCGACCAGTTTAGGCGTTCCTTCTCTTGTCACATGATGATGATGAGGGAAGAAGGACACCCGGAGTTGGCCGACTCTTTCACTGCTGAATTCGCTGTCCTGGAGTCAGAGGTTCGAGAGCTGAGGGAGCTGAAGGCTGGTGGAGCTTCCTCTTTTGCATCTTCTCAGGTGGAGGATAGGTTGACGCAGTGGCGTGACCTGAGATCTTCCATTGGCAGCGAGCTCCGTTCACGCGAGCACTCTGTTGCACAGCTGATGGCCAACCTGGCGAAGAAGGACACCAGCAGAGGCGAGTTACTCAGCTCCCTAGATTCCACTCGTGCAGAGATAGCTAGGCTGAAGGAGGCCTTGGGACGTGCTGAAGAGTCTGCTGCTATAATCACCGAGGACCTGGTTGGATTAGAGCGTTCTCGTGAATGGACGCTCGACAAGCTGGGATCAACACAGGAGGGATTGATGAAGCTGCGAACTGAAGCTGCGAAGGTCTTGGGCAGTTCCGAAGATTCTGTCCGAGCTAGCTTACAGGCGGAGTTCGAGCAGAGCTATATGGACAGGCTCTCCGGTTTAGAGTCTCATATTCTTAGTCGTCAGCTGCCTTCGGGTTGACGAACTTGTTGTTGTATGCTTTTGTCTTGATCTTTTATTAGAGACTCCTTATTTGCTTCTTTTTACATGATGTTTTGGTACACCTCCAGCCCTTAATGCATCATTTTTATAGGGAAAAGGGGTACCTTGCACCGCGTATTAGGCGATGACTTATCCCTCCTTAGTTTTCGGGATAAAATTCCCCAGGTTTAAACCCTGGTAACTTTTTTCGGTCGGCAAAAGATTTTAAACCGGCAACGTGTGTTAGGCGTTGACTCATCCCTCCTTAGGCTTCAGGATGAAATTCCCCAGGTTTAGACCCTGGTAACTTTTTTCAATCGGTGAAAGATTTTAAACCGGCAACGCGTGTTAGGCGTTGACTCATCCCTCCTTAGGCTTCGGGATGAAATTCCCCAGGTTTAGACCCTGGTAACTTTTTTCAATCGGTGAAAGATTTTAAACCGGCTATACGTGTTAGGTATAGACTTTGGGATTTTTGGCAAACCCCCAGCCCTCAACGGGTTTGACGTACCTTTACCGACTACCGTTTGAATCGGGCTAGCATGCGGATTATCTAAATCCGTTCCGCATGTAACGTTGTGCTAAGAAAATTGCTTCTCTTAGACTTAGTGCTATGATGTTGAATACATAGACTTCGTCTTTCTCACGGGAAAGACTACCCGGCAACGCGTGTTAGGCGCCGACTTCATCTCTGTCTTTTCTAAAAGCAAAGACAGGGGAAAGTGGGAGACTAGAAGTGGGATCTCCACTCCGAGAATCGAAAAGATTTGGATAATCCTAACTGTCGTAAGGTTTGATTATCGAATCGAAAGGTTCAAACGACCCTAACTATCGTAAGGTTTGGTCATTTGACTCTGAAGAGGAAGAATTTTATATTCTATCTTCAGCAGGAAAGGAAACTCGAGGTGGGATCTCCACCCCCAGGATCCAACAGGTGAAACTAGGAGTGGGATCTCCACTCCGAGAATCGAAAAGATTCGGATAATCCTAACTGTCGTAAGGTTTGATTATCGAATCGAAAGGTTCAAACGACCCTAACTGTCGTAAGGTCTGGTCATTTGACTCTGAAGAGGAAGAATTTTATATTCTGTCTTCAGCAGGAAAGGAAACTCGAGGTGGGATCTCCACCCCCAGAATCCGACAGGTGAAACTAGGAGTGGGATCTCCACTCCGAGAATCGAAAAGATTCGGATAACCCTAACTGTCGTAAGGTTTGGTTACTCGAATTGAAAGTGGAACTCTCGTTCGTTGGAGGAATCGAGAGGGGATTTTGGTTGTGGTCCTAACTGTAGTAAGGTTTGACTAAGTGGGAAATTTGAGACGATCCTAACCGTAGAAGGGTTTGATCGATCGATTTGTGGACCTCTCGTTCTTTGGACGAATCGAGAGGGGAATTTGGCTTTGGTCCTAACTGTAGTAAGGTTTGACCAAGTGGGAATTGTGTGGTGGAGACTATGGGTAGTCAAACATCACAGAAAGTTTCGTGAGGGAGGATCAATCCATCGAATGATTAGATCTCATCTCAGCAAAAGAGTGCTTGTGAGAGTTAGATTCTGACAAACAAGAATATTCGGAATTCGAATATTGACTTCTTGTTCATCAGCGACCGGGTTATCCCTAAGAATACCCCGATGTGGTATTCTTCCGGGAACTTCCCGGTACCTCAATTCTTCTGAGGATACTAAGGATAGTATCTCTTCAGAAATTTGCCATTTATTAGCATCATGAGCCGGTCACCATCTTTGGTGACTAGACGATAGGCGCCGTTCGAGTAGACTGTTTCCACTACGAACGGTCCTTCCCATTTGGGTTCAAATTTGCCTTTCTTCTTGGAATTAAGGATCATAGGGCGTTTCTCGGTTAAGACCAAGTCCCCTTCCTTAAAACTCCTTGGTCGAACTTTTTTGTCGAAGGCTCGAGAAATTCTGGCTTGGTAAAACTCAATATGCTGCTGAGCTTCCAAGCGCTTTTCATCGAGCATTTCGAGTTCTTCAAGGCGTTTCTGATGTTGTTCTTCGGTCGTCATTTGGGTTGCAAGAGCGATCCGAAGAGATGGAATTTGAACTTCCAGAGGGAGAACGGCTTCACATCCATACACCAATGAGTATGGGGTGGCGCCAGTCGGTGTACGCACCGTGGTACGATAGGCCCATAGAGCTGCGCCGAGCTTATCATCCCAATCTCGCTTGTTATTTTTCACAAGCTTTGACAAGAGCTTTATGATAGTCTTGTTGAAGGCTTCAGCTAATCCGTTTGCTGTGGGATTATAAGCTGTTGACGAGATGTCCTGAATTTTGAACTTTTCGCAGAACCTTATGAAGGCGTTGCTGATAAATTGAGGACCGTTGTCATGTATGATTCGTCTTGGAACACCATGCCTGTAGATGATATGGTGCTTGATGAATGCAATGACGTTGCTCGTCTTAACTTCTCTGAGTGGAACTGCTTCAGCCCATTTGGAGAAGTAGTCAGTGATCACTGTAGGCGTATAAAATTGCCTATATGTCCCACAATACAGCTCGACGATGCCAATTCAACAAGAGGACCATCGAGCGACGTATCCAAACACGACCGTTATCCTGCTAACGCCGAAGCCAAACCATACGCAACGGAGCAGGTTAACGAGGCGACGAAGCCAACAAATCGCACCCAAGCAGTGGAATGTATCCACTCGCACGCGGAATCGAACCAACGTTTCGGGGAATCACCGAGTCATCTAAACAAGAGCGAACTCGGTGATATAACGATCGAATCAAGATCGGTTTCGGACTTGAACTCAGAAGTGGGTTTACTGCCAAATCAGGAATCGGATCAAAACGAATCGAATCCGAACAAGTCAACCACACAACCGAATCGAAGTCCAAATCAACAACGAATCAGAACCGGAAACACCGGAAAACCCGAACGACGGACGAAACAAACCAACACCCGGGAACTCGGCCAAGAGCCAAGCCACCCACAGGTGGCTAGGCTCAGAACTGTGCAAACGCACAGTTCTGAGTGCCTATAAATAGGCCTTGTGTTGGTTCATTTCAGAGGTTGGAAATTTTGGAGAGAGGCGAAGCCCTGCTGGATTGGAGATTCAAAACTTAGAAAAGATTCAACCTTTGGAGGCTTCAAGACTTGTTCATCCGGATCTGGTGCTCAGCGATCGACAAACGCCAAATAAGGCAGGAGTTCGAGAGGACCGGATCGGGAGATCTACGTTGCTATACTCCGGATCTAAGCTTGGTTCTTAGATCCCGAGATTGAGCGGTTGTTTCCTTGGTGAAACAATCCCTCCCGGCTATTATCTCCCTTGGTGGAATAATACCCGTTATACTGCGTAGATCTGCCCGGATCGAGATCACGCGGTGGTCCACGGCAAATAACCCCGGCGCAGGCAAAGAACCCACACAAAGCGAGTGACCGCATAACAGGAGCTCGCGATTCGTTCGACAAATAAGGAAATAAAGTTGTAATCTTTCTTTTATTTTCTTTGATTTTCGTTGTAACCGGATCTTATAAAAAGACCGGATCTTTGTAATCGATAAACAATTACCAAGTGTGTACAATGGAATCAGTAATGAAGAAAGACACAAATTTTCCCGCGAACAATCTGGCGACCACAGTGGGAGCCAACAGCTTCGCTGCCGAAGCTGGAGCGTCGCAGCCGCGGATCCCGATCCCGGTCGTGGAGGAGGTCGAATACGAGTTTGACCAACAGAAGTTCGAGGCGTACCTGTCGTCCTCGTCCGGATCAACCTCCTCCCGCAAGTCCAAGTCTCCAAAGCTCTCCTCCAAGAGGAAACTTCGTTGGTACGAAGAAGTTGAAGCTGCCAACGAAGATCTCGCCCCGTTTGATGCCGAAGCTGCATTGGGTGAGATCTCCCCAACCTCCAACCAGGTCAGATCCGCTCTGGCCAAATCCTCCGTTGCTGATGGCGTAGCGACTCTCTCAAAGAGAGCCCGCCAAAGGCAACGTCAGCGCCTCGCGAAACAAATCGCAAAGGCGATGGAATCTGTAGACGGGATCCGTTACAACACGGATCTGAAGAACAGAAGAGGCAAACAGCCTCAACAACAGACGAATGGCAACTCCTCCAAGCCGTCAACGAACGAATGGATCCGCGTCAAACGGAACCGTTCAACCCTGGAGGAACGCATTCAGAAGCGCCGCGCACTCTCAGCGCAAGCACGGGCTCAAGTCCAAGAAGCCCGTAGAAGGTTGCAGAAGGAGATGGCCAAGAGGCCGCCACCAACCCGCCAAATATGGAAGCCGAAGTCTGAAACCGCAACTCAGGCCAAGGGACAATCAATACAACCTTCGAAGCAGGTTCAACCTCCGGCGAACCAAACGAAATCGCCGGGAAATCACATAGGATCATCCCGAAGAAGGAGGTCAGTTCTGGAACGCCTCGGCCCAATTCCCGACGAAAGAGGCAAGGCCCCAGTTCAAGAGCGTTTGAGCCCGATGAAGAAGCCCCGAATGAATCAACATGCTGGGGGTCGTTGTCACTTTCACCATGACAAGGAGTTCACGGCGCCCAAGCACACTAACTTGCGCATTGAAGTTCGGGAGCCCGTTGAGAATTCACGCCCACAAAGGCGCATTTCGAGGCGAGTGACTCTCGAAAGTCCAAATAAGGTAATTCATCCTCAGAAGGAAACGTTATCATCCGATGATGATAACGTTATACCTGAGAAATCGTGCCAACACACGATAGGTTACTCCGATCAAATTGACGAGTTGTACTATCGTGCTGGGGGTACGAGCAAAACAAGAAAGAGAAGCCCTCGTAGGCTCGAGACTCAATGCCCCTGTTCCAAACTCATTCGGGCGGTATTGTCTCAGTGTAATTGCACTAAGACGGTCCCCGAAAGAGTTTCGGTGTTTAAAAGGCTCAGCACTGAGACGCCAAAGCCAAAGCCTACGCGTTCCCGACGAAGGAGAGCGGTGGTTCAAGATGGAGAATTCCCGAAGGTCACCGCTAATATGACCAATAAGGGAACATTGGCACGGGATGATCTCGAGTCGATTCTGAATGCATCCCGGCGTTTAACCCGTTTACATTCCGGAGCCATCGCACGAAGGACGTATGGCAGGGTTCGGACAAGATTACCTTCAGAAGATGAAGAGTCGGATGCTTGCTCTGCGATTGCATCTGACAACACTGTATCCAGCGAAGGAGAACCCCGCGAGTCATTCATGATAAGCGCGGAACAAGTGGCCAAGATGCTTGAAGAAGCCATGGCCAAACAACAGGAGACCTTCAGGCTCGAGATGCAGATGGCCATGCAGACTATGAAGGAAATGCATGAGCAGCAAATCCAGGCACTGAGGAACCAGCAAAGCGAACCAAGCCACCGTAATCAGGTTGTTCAAGAAGTTGAGCATACGGATACGGATGAAACTCGCAATGCCGATGACCCTCCCGTCAATGCAGGGGGTGGTAATGAGGATGCCAACGAAGATACAGATGAAAACTTGAAGATCAAAAGCCTCGAGAGCAAAATCAATACCTTGATGTCCGCTCAAGAGGTGAAGAAAACGGGCATTCCTTGTCCATACCCAAGGGAGTGGGATTCAATCCCCTATCCGGCGAAGTTTAGTCTAATCAACTTCACGCCGTTCGATGGGAAAGGCTCCCCCACTCAGCATTTGATTTATTTCAAATCGCACCTGGGTGTTATCTCCGGCAATGAGCCTCTGATGGTGCGGTCATTCGTTAGCACTCTTCGTGGAGCCGCCTTCGATTGGTACCGTCGCCTCAAGCCAGGTAGCGTGAGCAGCTGGGACGACATAGAGACCAAGTTCCTCGCGAATTTCTTCGACGACGACACCGAAATCTCCATCGGAACGTTGCTCGACGAGAAACAAAAGGACGGGGAGTTAGTCGAAACCTTCGTCAAAAGGTTCCGGAACAAAGCGTTAAATTGCCGGGATCCAATCACGGAGGAGTTCATTCTCCAAACCTGCCACAACAATCTTTCATTGGATATGTTGGAAGCAATGGGAACAACACCCTCCAACACTTGGAAAGACTTGAAGGTCCGAGGGGAACAAGCCGAACGCTTCCTCCGAAGGAAGAAGGCCGAGAGGGGTCAATCAACGACGAATCCTCCGAACTCAAACTTCGCCTCCCGTGGTAAGGGCAAAACACCTGCAACGGCTGTTGACGCTAATCAAACGTCGCAACAGCAGTCCCGGAGACAACAAAAGAACTCGGGTCCGAAACTCCAAAGAGAGTATTCTTTTAAAGATGAAGACGTTACAACCATCTTTGAATCACTCCTTGCAAATAACAAGATCAAGCTGCCACCTACCGTCAATCAGGAGGAAGCTGATGATATTGCGGATCCGAAGTACTGCGCGTACCATAGGAGGATCCTTCATCCCACTAAGGATTGCTTTACACTCAAGAACAGCATCCAAACCTTGGTGGAGGCAGGCGTTATATCGCTCAATTAACTTGAATGTAAAACTCCAGTGGGTGCACGAGTATAAACTGTATTCCCTAACTCCGACCGGTATATGAGTATAAACTGCTTCCCAACACTCCAAAAAGTATACGAGTATAAACTGCTTCTTAATACTCCAATAAGGTATACGAGTATAAACTATTCCCTTTCTTCCACGGGAAGTTCCTGGAGAGTGCCATGCGTGGTATTCTTAAGGATAACCCGATCATGCGATTAATGCAACAATAAACCCAGTTCGGCAAAGGAAGCTGGGGGTGGATAAATCATGTAACGGGAAGTTCCCGGAAGAATGTTAAATGTAATATTCTTAGGGATAACCCGGTCATGACGAATAAAGTGGTAAACACTAACTCCTAATTTACCAAAATTTTTTCAAACTTTCGCTATGTTCGTGCACTCAACACTTTCATTTGTTAGAGTCCGAATATAATTGACGAATTATCAAACCCCTTCGTGTTAAGTCCTTGTAACTTAACACCAGGAATTCCTTCCGAGTGATGTGTACATGTCAACACTCCTGCTGTGATTTGTACTCTCACTCTCACTTTCCACTTGGTCAAACCTTCCTACAGTTAGGACCAAAACCAAAATCCCCTCTCGATTCCTTCAATGAACGAGAGGTCCACTTTCAAATTGAGTGATCAAACCTTCTTACAGTTAGGATCGTCTCAAACCCCCCACTTGGTCAAACCTTCCTACAGTTAGGACCACAACCAAAATCCCCTCTCGATTCCTTCAATGAACGAGAGGTCCACTTTCAAATCGAGTGATCAAACCTTCCTACAGTTAGGGTCATCTCAAACTCCCGCTTGGTCAAACCTTCCTACAGTTAGGACCAAAACCACAATTCATTCTCGATAAACGAGAAATTCATCCTTACCTCGGTAATCAAACCTTCCGACAGTTAGGGTTATCCGAATCGCTTTGATTCTCGGAGTGGAGATCCCACTCTTAGTTTCACCTTTCCGGATTCTGGGGGTGGAGATCCCCCCCGAGTCTCCTTTTCAAACAGGGAATAGAATATAAAATTCTTCCTTCCCCACACCAATCTTTTCCAAAAGTTTATCAATTTAGGATTCATCCTAGGTATTTTATCCCGAAACCTAAGCAGGGATAAGTCTACGCCTAACACGCGTCGCCGGTTTAGTCTTTTTCCGATTGAAAAAGACACCAGAGTTCGATTCTGGGGTATTTTATCCTGAAACCTAAGTAAGGATAAGTCCGCGCCTAACACGCGCGGCCGGTTAGTTCTTAACCGTTAAAAAGAACACCCGTCCACATATTCAACATTGTGGCAGGCTGTTATTAATAACGCCGAAATCCATGCCTCACACGCGTGGGGAATTTCATCCTGAATCCTAAGAAAGGATATGCCGACGCCTAACACGCATCGCCGGTTTAGTCTTTTTCCGATTGAAAAAGATACCAGAATTCGATTTTGGGGAATTTTATCCCGAAGCCTAAGTAGGAATAAGTCGGCACCTCACACGCGTCGCTGGGTAGCTTATTCCCATAACAATGGCGGAGCCTACGTATTCGAAGTCGTAGCACAAAGTCTTAGAGGATTCAGTCTCTGAGCACAACGTTACATGCGAACGGATTTAAACAATCCGCATGCTAGCCCGACTCAAACGGTAGTCGGTAAAGGCTAATCAAATCCGTTTAAGGCTGGGGGTTAGCCAAAAAACCCTAAAGTCAGCGCCTCACACGCGTCGCCGGGTAGCCTATTCCCGTAACAAATGGTAAAGTCTATGTATTCAACGTCATAGCACAAAGTCTAAAGGAGTTCATTCCTTTAGCACAACGTCACATGCGGAACGGATTTAAACAATCCGTATGTAAGCCCGATTCAAACGGTAATCGGTAAGAACACGTCAAATCCGTTGAAGGCTGAGGATTTGCCAAAAATCCTAAAGTCAACGTCTAACACACGTTGCTGTTTAGTCTTTTCACAGGAGAAAGACGAAGTCTACGTATTCAATATCGTAGCACTAAAAGGGTTAACTCTTTTAGCTTAACGTCACTTGCGGAACGGGTTTAAACAATCCGCAGGCTAGCCCGACTCAAACGGTAGTCGGTAAAGGCTCATCAAATCCGTTGAGGGCTGAGAATTTGCCAAAAATTCTATAAGTACGAGTCATCGACGCATCAATTCTATGGATTGGTCTCATGACTTGAATATTTGCCACGCTCCAATACCTTAAGAGCTTAAACTGTGTATACTCCAGCAGACGTACGAGTATAAACTGTGTCAAACGTCGAACAATACGTCACAATAAAGCCTAGACGCCGGACAACGCGTCGCAACGAAGTTTAAACGCCGGACAACGCGTTGTAAACAAAAATTCAATGCAGTCAATCGATGATCAGTTCTGTGTTGAAGCAGCAAACTCGAGCTAAAAAAGCAAAAAAAAAAAAAAAAAATCAAGGATCGACTTCAAAGTTCGAAATTCCGACAACGGTCAGACAATAAATGCAGCACCGGAATCCTCACAGGCGTTCTACAAAGCACTAAATGACCTGGTGGAATTGAAGGAATCCAGAACAGAAGCCATTCCAAAGTCCCGTCACACCGACTGAAGGTTGGGACAATCACATCCAAAGTATTCCAGACTCTTCTATAAAAGAACGAGGCTGAAATACTTTGGAGGGGGTATCTATAGGCGTATAAAATTGCCTATAGGTCCCACAATACAGCTCGACGATGCCAATTCAACAAGCGGACCATCGAGCGACGTATCCAAACACGACCGTTATCCTGCTAACGCCGAAGCCAAACCATACGCAACGGAGCAGGTTAACGAGGCGACGAAGCCAACAAATCGCACCCAAGCAGTGGAATGTATCCACTCGCACGCGGAATCGAACCAACGTTTTGGGGAATCACCGAGTCATCTAAACAAGAGCGAACTCGGTGATATAACGATCGAATCAAGATCGGTTTCGGACTCGAACTCAGAAGTGGGTTTACTGCCAAATCAGGAATCGGATCAAAACGAATCGAATCCGAACAAGTCAACCACACAACCGAATTGAAGTCCAAATCAACAACGAATCAGAACCGGAAACACCGGAAAACCC
>BQKN01044703.1:1381-17678 GCA_022839385.1 Asparagus kiusianus
GCAACGCGCTGTCCGGCGTTGACCTAAGGTTACGCGTTGACCGGCGTTCACCTTAGGGTTTTGAACCGCGTAGGTTGACTCTTGACGCAACGCGCTGTCCGACGTTGACCTAAGGTTACGCGTTGACCGGCGTCCACCTTAGGGTTTCAAATCGCCAAAAGTCAATTTGTGGAATTCACCAACAATCGGCGATCGGCGTGGAATCGGTGTTCACAAAGACAATCGGGGGATCAGAAAACAATTCGGGGAGTCGAAACGTCGCGTGGGGAGTCAAAACCCGGGCAAAACACCCCTGGGTGCCTCGGCAAGGCCGAGACACCCTTGGGGTGTCTCGGTTTTGCCGAGACACCCTTAGGGGGTGTCTTGCTTTTTTCCATGGTCCCCCCTTTCTTCATTTGTCCTTTTGCTTATGGTCCCCTCCATTTGAATTACCCCTTTTCACACTTGAATTCTCAAGAGAAAGAGGTTTTTTGCTTGTGGTCCCCTCCATTTGAATTACCCCTTTTCACACTTGAATTCTCAAGAGAAAGAGGTTTTTTGCTTGTGGTCCCCTCCATTTGAATTACCCCTTTTCAAAAGAGGTTTTTTGGCTGAAAATTTTTTTTGGGGGGTTTTGTGAAAAATTTGGCTGAAATTTTGTGGGGGGTTTTGATTTGTGCTCATTTGATGAAGGATTGTGGGGGTGCTTTATGCAAAAGGGTTAAAGAATTGTTTGAGGGGTTTATTTGCAAAACAGTCCCTGAAACTTATAACCCGAAATTTGTGGAGGGGTTGCAGGACCAACCGTTAAAGCTGATTCATCTGCATATGTGGATCCCATTCTGAAGTTGTCGGATGCTCGAGTCACGAGACCAACTAATGGAGCTGGTACGTCAATGACTCGCATTATAGAATTTTTGGCAAATTCTCAGCCATCAACGGATTTGATGAGCCTTTACCGACTACCGTTTGAGTCGGGCTAGCATGCGGATTGTCTAAGTCCGTTCCGCACATGACGTCGTGCTAAAAGAGTTAACTCTTTTAGTGCTACGATATTGAATACGTAGACTTCGTCTTTCTCACGGGAATAGACTACCCGGCAACGCGTGTTAGGCGTTGATTTATCCCTACTTAGGCTTCGGGATCAAATTCCCCGTACGTGTGAAGCACGGATTCTACCACAATGTGGAATATGTGGGCTTGTCCTTTTTAACGGTCAAGGACTAACCGGCAACGCGTGTTAGGCGCTGACTCATCCCTACTTAGGATTCGGGATAAAATTCCCCGTGCGTGTGAAGCAGGGATTATGGTGTTATTAATAACAACCTGCCACAATGTGGAATATGTGGACGTGTGTCCTTTTTAACGGTTAAGGACTAACCGGCAACGCGTGTTAGGCGCTGACTTTATCCCTGTCTTTTCTGAAAGCAAAGACAGGGGAACAACGGGAGAGGAAGAATTTTATATTCTATCTCCCGGCATTTGAAGAGGAAGAATTTTATATTCTATCTTCAATTGGAAAGGAAACTCGGGGTGGGATCTCCACCCCCAGAATCCGGAAGGTGAAACTAGGAGTGGGATCTCCACTCCAAGAATCGGAAAGACTCGGATAACCCTAACTGTCGTAAGGTTTGGTTACTCGATTTGAGATTGGACCTCTCGTTCTTTGGACGAATCGAGAGGAGAATTTGGCTTTGGTCCTAACTGTAGTAAGGTTTGACCAAGTGGGAAATTTGAGACGATCCTAACCGTAAAAGGATTTGATCGCTCGATTTGTGGACCTCTCGTTCATTGGACGAATCGAGAGGGGAATTTGGCTTTGGTAAATGATGAATTATGCACCCCCAGCTTTTCTTTGTAAAGCTGGGTGCATCATTGACTTAGATGCATGATCGGGTTATCCTTAAGAATACCACACGTGGCATTCTTCTAGGAACTTCCCGTGGAAGGGAGGAAATAGTTTAGACTCATAAACCTATTAGAGTATCAGGGAGCAGTTTATACTCTTATACCGGTCGGAGTATGGGGATACAGTTTATACTCATGCACCCACTGGAGTTTTGCCGCTCTTGATTGGCTTACCCTAGCGTTATGACGCCGGCTTCAACCAAGGTTTGGATGCTATCCTTGATTGTAAAGCACGCCTTGGTTGGGTGATGGATCCTCCTGTGGTATGCGCAGTACTTCGGATCCGCAACATCGTCAGCTTCCTCTTGATTCACAATTGGTGGGAGCTTGATCTTGTTATTGTCAAGGAGGGATTTGAAGATGGCTGGAACATCTTCGTCCTTGAAGGAATACTCTTTTTGAGGCCTCAGATCCGAAATCTTTTGTTGCCTCCGGGTTTGCTGTTGCGATGTCTGGTTAGCAACCGCTGCAGGTGCTTCACCCCCATCACGAGAGGCGAAGTTCGAGTTTGGAGAATTAGCCATCGGTTGGCTCCTCTCGGCCTTCTTCCTTCTGAGGAATCGCTCAGCTTGCTCTCCTCGGGCCTTCAGATCCTTCCAAGTGTCGGACGACTCTATTCCCATCACATCCAAGATGTTAATGGATAAGTTGTTATGACAAGTCTGCAAGATGAACTCCTCCGTGATGGGATCCTTGCAGTTCATCGCCTTGTTGCGGAAGCGTTTGATGAAGGTATCCACCGACTCTCCGTTCTTTTGTTTCTCATCGAAGAGTGTCCTAATGGATATTTCGTCGTCGTCATCAAAGAAATGAGTGAGGAACATGCTTTCCAGGTCTTCCCAACTGTTGATGCTTCCAAATTTAAGACGGCGGTACCAATCGAAGGCAGCTCCGCGAAGAGTGCCGACGAATGACCAAACCATCAAGGGTTCATTGCCGGAGATCATGCCCAAGTGAGACTTGAAGTAGATCAAGTGTTGAGTGGGTGAGCCTCTGCCATCGAACGGCGTGAAGTTGATCAGGTTGGACTTCGCCGGATATGGAATCGAGTCCCACTCTTTCGGGTAAGGACACGGAATGCCGGTCTTCTTTACCTCTCGAGCAGACATCAAGGCGTTGATTTTGCTCTCGAGATCTTTCATTTTCTCATCCCCGCTCGTGCTGGAGCTTGGACAAATTGAAGGTGGGATAACGGGGCCACCCCCTGTATTACCACCCCCAGCGTTTTGGTTAACCGGAGGGTTCTCGGCGTTGAGAGGTTCATCCACATCTGAATCGCTACCCGCTTGGTTAGCATGGTTACGACGGCTGGATTCACCGAGCTGATTAGATAGAGCGCGAATTTGTTGGTCGTGCTCTTCCCTCATCCGTAGCATGGCCGCTTCCATTTCGATTTTGAAGGCCTCTTTCTGCTTAGCCAGGGCCTCTTCAAGTATCTTGGTTACTTGTTCGGCGCTGATCATAAGCGATGAGCAAGGTTGCCCCGCGCTCGATGCTGTGTCATCAGACGCTACGGCCGAGCAGGAGTCTGAATCAGTATCCGACGCCTCTTCTTCTAGAGAAAGCCCCTTTGGTACCCTTCGGTAGTCCTTCCGGCTGATGGCTCCCGACCGCAACCGCGTCATGCATCGGGATATCTCGGCAAGCTGGTCCCGGTTGAAGGGTTGCGTTGATCTTGTTCTACCGGTCATATTAGCCGTCACCCTTAGATATTCGTCTTCTTGGCGGACGAACTTCTTCTTGTGGGAACGTCTTGGTGTGGAAATTCTCTCGAACACCGAAACTCTCCTTGGGGTTTGGGCACAGCAGCATCCCGACAGCACCGCTTTGATGATATTGGCGCATGGGCAGTGAGACTCCATGTCCTGCACATATTTCTTCCGGGGTTTTTCCACACCCCCAGCTCTATAGTACAACTCATCAGCTTTACAACTGGAGCAACCTATAGAGTGTTGGTGTGTATTCCCCGGTATAACACTCTCATCATCAAATGAGTGTGTTTCCCTTTTGGAGTGCAACACTTGGTTAGTTTTCCCAAAAGTGGCCCGTTCAAGTTTACGCTTTTGTGAGCGTAGAAACTAAACGGGCTCTTTTGTTTCGACTCGCAACTCAATGCGGTCAGTGATAGGGGCTTTCCCTTTATCATCTTTCCTGGGGGGATTGATTCGACCCCCAGTCTGATTTGCAACTTGGGGACCTTTCAATGGTCCCAGTCTTTCCTTGATGGGTACTCTACCTCGATTCACCGATAAGGGACCGAGGCAACCCTTCAAAGGAACCCTGGGTTTTGAATGATCCCCTTTGTTACTTGGCTCCGTCAAAGGCACCGGATCTGATTTTAACAAACCTTGGGCAGCAACTCCACCCCCTTGTGTTTGAGGCGCTGGTTTTGGCTTTGGCAACCACACCCACTTGCTTGTAGACGGCTTTGTGGCCGCTTCTTCTTTCTGCATCTCCTCCGCCTTCTTTAGGAGGAGTCGGGCATGTGCGAGCAATGCCCGCCTCTTCTTGATTCGCTCCTCAAGGGTGGAGCGATTCCTCTTCACGCGAATCCACTCGTTCGCTTCAGTTTCGGTGGAGGAGTTGGTGGTTCGCCGTGGCTCCTGGCGGTACCTGGATTTTAGATCCTCCTTGTAGCAGATCCCGTCCATCGATTCTGCGGCCTTGGCTTGTTGTAGAGCAAGGCGTTGACGCCGTCTTTGGCAGGCCCTTTTGGACAGAACCGGAGTTGCATCATCCGTCGCCTTTGAGGTTGATGACGCGGGAACGTTGCACGGTGCAAAGGCAGCGACGGCAACGGGCTCTTGGATCTTGGAGCTGGGAGTCCCACGAACGTTCTTGGAAGAGGATGCCTTCTTGCGCCGTTTCGGGGATGCGGATCTGGAGGAGGAGGAAGAGAGGTACTCTTCAAACTTCTTCTGATCGAACTCGTATTCGATCTCTTCATTCACCCGGATCTTGAAGGCCGGTTGCGTCACTCCGATCTCGGCAGCGAGGTCGGTGGCTCCCACTGTGGTCGCCAGCTTGTTTCCGGTAAAAGTTGCTGTTTTCATTACTCTTCTCTTTTTCGAGATCTGTTACAACTTCGAGCGTTACAACAGGGTAAAATGAAAACAAAGGTATTACAACTTTAACGAAAATAAACACGAGATCCCGGTTTGGTGCGGTCTCGCTTGCGTGGGTTGTTGGCCTGTGACGGGGATGTTGATATCCGTGGACCGCCGACTCTTCAAGATCTTTTTTTGGAAAATCCGGCAGAGTTTCGTCTATCCTCTTGGATATAGAAACAGAACTTCGTCGATCTGCGTGAGATCTCAGAAGTGTAAAGCTTATGTCTCGGTTAAACGAGGCACTAACTCTTCTTAGTGTCACCGCTAATGGGCAACACTAAGGAAAAGGGAAGGGGGAATGAAGAAGAAGTTGATGAAGATCTCTTGCTCCTCGATCCGGCAGGGCTTCGCCGCTCTCTTTTGAAAACCCCGACTCCTCGCTCCGGCAGGGCTTCGCCGCTTCAAAATTCAGATCTTGCTCAAGGCTAAAACCCAAAAGAGGAGCCAAGCCAAGAGCAAAATCAGGAGCCCCTCACAAAGGAGGCCAAGGCACCCTATTTATAGGTGAATGAGAGAGGGGGGGGCTGCCTTGAGGACACCCCCTAGGGGGTGTCTTCAGTCATGGCCGAGACACCCCTCGGGTGTTTCGGTCTGGTCCGAGGCTTTACTGTTGTCCCGCCGTTGATTTCTCGTCCGAACTCGGATTTGAGTGCTTTCGGATGCGTTGGAATTCTGACGGCAAGCTCTGTTGATCCCGATGGTTGGATTATCAGTAGGATGATCGGGACATGGCGGGCGTTGGCCCAATTGTGGTGATTGCGGGGTTTTTGGTCAATCCATATCCCCGTGATTCTGAGATTTGTTGGCTCACGTAGTTCGTCGGTTCACTTCAGGCGCTTACCGACGTCATTTGAACTCTTGTGAACCGGGTAGGGACGTTCAATCGTCGCTCGTTGACACTGAGCTGTGTGCAGGGACCTATCGGCAATTTTTGATGCCTACAGCGTTGGTCCAATTGCGGTGATCGCGTGGTTTTCGGTCAATCCGTATCCCCGTGATTCTGACATTCTGTCGGCTTACGTAGTCCGTCGGTTGGCTTCAATCGCTTACCGACGTCGTTTGAACTCTTGTGAACCGGGTCGTGACGTTCCATCGTCGCTCGTTAACACTGAGCTGTGTGCGGGGACCTATCGGTAATTTTTGATGCCTACAAACACGAGGCGACAAAAGTCAACGCGTGACGACAAAAGTCAACCCACGCGGTTCGAAACCCAAAGGTAGACGTCGGTCAACGCGTAACCCTAGGTCAACGCCGGTCAGCACGTTGCGACGAAAAGTCAACCAACAGTGATGTGACAGGGATAGTAAGTTCAAAAGTCAACTCAATGACACGAGCTAAACTCAACTCACCAGCTGTAGACTCGAGACTCCGACGACGGCCAGACGATAAACGCAGCGCCGGAACAACTTCGGTTATTCGACAAAGCACCGGATAAACCGAAAATCGAAGGAGCCGAGAGTTGAAGCTAACCATAGGTCCTTTCTACCGACTGAAGGCCGGACCAATCATATCCAAAGTATTCCGGTCTCTTCTATAAAAGAAACGAGTCCGAAACACTTTGGAGGGGGTATCTGTAGGCATCAAAAATTGCCGATAAGTCCCCGCAAACAGCTCAGTGTTAACGAACGACGATGAACGTCACTACCCAGTTCACAAGAGTTCCATTGACGTCGGTGAGCGCCTGAAGTGAACCGACGGACTACGTGAGCCGACAGAATATCAGAATAACGGGGATACGGACTGACCGAGAACCCCGCAACCGCTGCAAACGGACCAATGCCCATCGTGTCCTGCTCGCCCCACTGATAACCCAACTATCGGGATCTATAGAGCTCTTCGTCAGAATTCCAACGCATCCAAAATCACTCAAATCCGAGTTCGGACGAAAAGTCAACGGCGAATCAACGGCGGAACAACGGCAAACAGTCTCGGACTGAACCGAGGCACCGCGGTGTCCCGGCGAGGTCAAAATACCCGAGGGGTGTCTTGGCTTGGCTAAGACACCCTAGGGTGTCTCGGCCTGGCCGAGACACCCCAGAGGTGTCTCGACCACGTTGAGACGCCCCGGAGGTGTCTTGAGTGTTTTCTACGGACACGTAGGCGTCTTGAGTGTTTTCTACGGACACGTGGGCGTCTTGAGCATTTTTTACGGACACGTAGGCGTCTTTGGGATTTTTTACGGATAAGGTTTGTTACAATGGATAAGGCAGCCCCTAGGGTCTCCTCTTGGCCTATAAATAGACCCCTTGGGTCCTCATTCAAGGGGATCTAGAAATTTGGAGAGCTAAGGCGAAGCCCTGCTGCAGCGACGAGTGATCAAGCCCTCTACAACAAAGGAGCCTTCTTCTTCATTCACCTTCTCTTTTTCCTTAGTGTTGCCCCTTAGCGGTTATACTAAGAAGAGCTAGTGTCTCGTTTTAGCCAAGATATACGCTTTATAAACTTCTAGATCTCACGCGGATCGACAAAGTTCTATTTCTATATCCCTTCGCGGATAGACGAAACTCTGTCGGATTCTTCCGAAACGGATCTGATTGACCGGCGGTCCACGGATATCAACATCCCCGTCACAGGCAAAAGACCCACGCAAGCGAGACCGCACCAAAACGGGATCTCGTGTTTATTTTTGATAAAGTTGTAATCTTTGTTTTATTGCACAAGTAGATCTTATAAAAACATCGACTTTTCATTTGACTTTGTTGTAACGTCTGAAGTTGTAACAGATTCGAAAGCAATGAAAACAGCAACTTTTCCTGAAAACACTAGTGTGAGAGATCTGTTCAGGGACCTCATAGTCAACATGGCTATGGTCGATCCCACCGAAATCAAAGAGGATGGCCAGATCCTGCTTTATGATGAAGCATAGGATAATCGCGTCAGTGCCCAATAGAGTGGTTGGTTTGAACAATGTAAATCACCCACCGAAGATAAGATACTCCAAATAAATATGGGAGACGAGGCTAATCCTAAGCCTATATTTACCAGTGACAACTTACCTCCCCAGGAGAAAGAAGATCTTATATCTCCCATTCGGGAATATATTAACATCTTTGCCTGGAATTATGTGGACATGCCTGGCCTTGATCCTCAGATCGCCATGCATCGGTTCAACATCAAATCAAACGCCAAACCTATCAAGCAACAGCAAAGACTGTTTCGTCCACAGATCATGGAGGCGATCAAAGCTGAAGTGAAGAAGCTGATCGAGTCAGGCTTCAACAGAGAGGAACAATACCCTGATTGGGTGGCTAACATTATTCCAGTCCTGAAGAAGAATGGAAAGGTCCGTATCTGTATCGACTTTAGGGATTTCAACGCTGAATGTCCAAAGGACGAATTCCCTTTACCCATCACAGATGTTATCATCGACAATACTTATGGGTTCGAAAGGATGTCCTTCATGGACAGGTTTTCAGGGTATAATCAAATCAAGATGCACTCTGAAGACAAGAAGCACACTTCATTCAGAACTCTGGTAGGGGTATACTATTACATAGTGATGCCCTTCGGACTTAAGAACGCCTGAGCAACCTATCAGCGTGCCATGAGCATGGTTTTCTAGGATCATCTACGAAAGATAGTCGAATGCTACGTAGATGGCTTGGTTGTAAAGAGTCACAACAAAGACGATCATCTTCAAGACCTAAGAATGATATTCGAGCTAATGTGATCCCGTCAACTCAAGATGAACCCCATGAAGTCATTTTTGGGGATATCTAGCGGCAAATTCCTCGGATTCATCGTCACGACGAAGGGAATTCACATAGACCCCGACAATGTGCAAGCTATTCAAGAGCTTTAACCACCCAGGAATCTCAAGGAATTGAGGGGACTGCAAGGACGTTTGCCTTACATCCGAAGATTCATCTCAAATCTTTCGGGTAAGTGCAAAGCCTTCTCCAAGCTGATGAAGAAAGGTGTTTCCTTCGTATGGGATAAGCCTTGCCAACAAGAATTTGATGAGATCAAGACTTATCTCTCAAATCCACCTGTCTTGGCGGCCTCGGTCTCGGGGAGACCCTTCCTAATTTATGTGTGAGCAATGGAGCATTCTCTTAGCACCCTCTTAGCACAAAATGACGATGTCGGCCATGAGCAAGGCATCTATTACCTGAGTAGAACCTTGTAGGGAGCCGAACGACGATACCCCATGGTCGAAAAGGAAACTTGGCCCTGGTGTTTGCAATTCATAAAATATGACACTACCTAGTTGGTCAAACCATACAAGTCATCTTCCAGATGAATCCCATCCGAGTCTTCTGACATAGTCTAGGTCCTTAAATTGGCGTCTGGCAAGATGTGAACTCTTATTGTCTCAATACGACATCCATTTCATACCGTAATCTTATGGCCAGTAATCCACTCGAGTCAAAGACTGACTTGTTCAAAGACATGTCGGACAAGGCCCACAAGGTCAACACGACCTCGTAAGGAGATGTTTGGCAGCTATTCTTTGACGGAGCATCTCGCGTTGGCACAAGTGGGTCTATCATCGCAGGAGTAGGGTGGTCATTGTTTCTCCGTAAAACCATGTATTACCCTAAGATTTCTCTTTAACTGAGTCATGTACCAATAACATGACTGAGTACAATGCGCTACTCATCGGACTCAACTTTGCCAAGGAGTTGGGGGCGAATCATCTCGAAGCTTACGGTGACTCTTAGCTCATCGTCAGACAGATGATAAAGGAGTGAGTGCTTCATTTCAAGAACATGCACGTAGCTGCCCTGGCGTCATTGGCAGCTAACCTAGCTCAACCATTGGGAACAAGTTAACGCGTCACCATCGCAAGCCAACAACTCTTCCGACCGGAGTATGTTCTGGAAGTGAATGCAACTCACCAGGCTACGGGTCAACTCGAACCGAGAGATTGACGTTCCCAATCATCGACTATGTCTTATACAACATACTTCCCAAAGACGTAAAGGAGCGAGATTCTGTTTGTAGGCGCGCTCCGAGATTGTACTACGATTCAACAACAAAGGTGTTGTATCGTAAGTTGTACGGCAACATGTTGCTTCGGTGTCTCTCTACGACAGAAGCACAAGAAGCCCTACAGGAGGCCCATGATGGCACTTGCGAGGCTCATCAACCTAGACCCAAACTCTGGGATCGCTTGCGAAGAATGTGCTATTATTACCCAGAATGGTCAACGACGTTGTCTCTTAAGCCAAGCGTTACCATGCGTGTCAAATCCATACTAACTACATTCACAAACCACCCGAAGACTTATAACCAACAGCGACTTCATGGCCGCTTGAGACATGGGGGTTGGATATCATCGAACCGATATCTCTACCATCAGCCAAAGGTCATTGCTTCATCCTTACGATAACCGACTACTTCTCAAAGTGGGACAAAGTCGTTCCCTTAAGAGAAGTCAAAACTAGTGATGTGATCAAGTTCATCAAACATCATATTGCCTACTGATACGGCGTTCCAAGACATATCATTCTTGATAACGGATCACAATTTGTTAGTCATGCATTCACTTGGTTCTGTGACAAGTTCAGAATACAGAACCTAGCATCCACACCTTACAATCCATCAGCAAATGGACTAGCGGAGGCTTTCAACAAGACAATCATCAAGATCATGACCAAGCTAACATCCAACAGCAAGCGCGATTGGTATGAAAAGCTCAGTGAAAGCTTATGGACGTACCGGACTACGGTTCGTACACCGATCAGCGCCCTACCCTCCTCCTTAGTATACGGTTGTGAACCTGTGTTACCTCTGGAAATCTAGATTTTTTTCCCCTATGCATCGCACTTGTAATAGGGATCACGACTGAACAGAGTCATCGACGACGCCTCACAGAATTGGAGGCGTTAGAAGAAAAGCGGCTCAAAGCTCAACAATACACTGAGTTCTATCAAGCCTGAATATCCAAGGCTTTCAATAAGAAAGTCAAGCACAGATCTTTCAAGGAGAGAGAGAGTTGATCCTTGCTGTTTGACGATCTATGATAGTCAACTCCAAGAAGAAAGAAAAATCCCAATCCAAATGGGAAGGACTACTTGTGATAGAGACAGACTATAGGAATGGAGCTTATCACATTGTCAAACCAAATGGCGATAAGATCATGATGCCTATTAATGGCAAATTTCTGAAGAAGTACTACCCGTAGTCTTCCTTCAACTCCCACAAAGTTATCACATTAACAGTCATCTCTAATAACTAATTTCCCCACCAATCCTCTTCAACGGAATAGTGGATTCACTCAAAACTATCACGTTAATAATTACCTCTCATAGTCTCCTCTAAATTTCCCTCGTCGATCCTCTCCAACAGAACAACGGGTCCACTCCCACTATCATTTACACCTCTGACAATCAACTTACCAATCCTTTTTAATATGATGGTAAGTCCTCAAAGTCGATTTGATTGTGACATCATATCCCGTTAACATTACACCTCTGACAAATTAACTTACCAATTCTCTTCAATAGGATGGTAAGTCCTTAAAGTCGCTTCGATCGTGATAATCTTGTCATGTTAACACTACACCTCTGATAATCAACTTACCAATCCTCTTCAATAGGACGATAAGTCCTCAAAGTCGCTCCGATCGTGAAAATCCTATCATGTTAACATTACACCTCTGATAAATCAACTTACTAATCCTCTTCAATAGGATGGTAAGTCCTCAAAGTTGCTCCGATCATGACAACCATGTCATGTTAACACTACACCTCTAACAATCAACTTATCAATCCTGTTCAATAGGATGGTAAGTCCTCAAAGTTATTCCGATTGTGACAATCCCGTCACATTAACATTAAAACTCTAACAAATCCCACACCAATCCTCTCCAATAGAATGGTGGGCTCACAAAACTATCACGTTAACGATTACCTCTGATAGTCAACTTCGTCATTCCCACAAATAACGTTGCTCGATCAGTCGTCACACTCCTAAGTCCCTGAACGATTTGATCCATTCTGAGTATTTTAAATATCCATAGAAAATCGATGATAGTAGCCTACCATGTGATATGCTACTATTCAAATCAATCGTTACACTCATAGCTTCTTGAATGATCTAATTACCCCACCCCATCATTCCCATAAATGACATTGTTCGTTGATAATCATCACACTCTTACGCCCTTGAATGATCTAATTACCCCAACACCGTCATTCCCTCAAATGACGTTGTTCGTTGATAATGGCCTACCAAGTGATGTGCCCTATCGACTGACCATTCCCGAGTAATGACCTACCAAGCGATGAGTCGTTATTCAGACCCTCAAGCGATCACTTATACAAGTTGTTACATTTAACGACATGGCCTAACTTAATTACAGCTTAACGGTTGTAATTAACCCAATCCGACATCTCGAACGGCTAAGGGTAGAGAAGAAATTTTAGCGTTAAGTCTAAAAGAAACTTCTTAATAACTCATCATACTGAGGGGAATAGTATGGCTAGCCTGTTTCAAATGGTAATCGGTAAAGGCAAATCAAATCCGTTGATACCTAAGGATTTGCTAAAAATCCTAAGTGTTGGTCAACGGAGGAAACAAGAGCAAGAAAAATGCGCAAGTTATTAAGAGGCGATAATTGGATGATAAAAGCATGATTTCATTCAAAGAGAGGTTTTAACAATACAAACTTAAAATAATACATTCAAGCTAAAGGAGGCGAGCTGAGCCTTAACAATGGTTAGGTCCATTCGGACCTGTTCCTTAGCTTCCTTCTGGAGCTTAGCCTCAATAGGCGCAGCAGCTGTTTCTTGTTGTAGCGCCTGGAGAGCTTGCTTCTCCCTTTGAACAATCTCACGAACGTTTGCGCTCTCAAGCTGGAGGCCAATTCTTCCTCAGCAAGCTTGGCCTTTAGCTGAGTAATGATGGAGGCAGAAGCAGTCATTTTAGCCTGCAATTTGCTTTGCTTCTCCTTCAAATTTGCGATGAGAGCCTCCTTCTCTGATAAGCTCTTCTGTTTAGCTTCATGTTCATGCATCTTTTTAATCGGAGCTTGGGCTACAATTCGCTCTACCTCAAGACCAGAGTACATCAATTCTTCCAAGCGATGCACAGATGCCTCTAGATGAAGAATTTTTTGCATACAATGCACAACCAGTTGATTATCGCCCACGCGTTGAATATCATTCAAGATGTCAGTAATGAAAGTGTTAAAATCCATGGCAGTGCCTCACCTAAGGCTAACGATGGAGATTGCTTGTTTCATTGCATTTTTCATCCATTTGACGAGGCCTTGCACAGATCCAGAACCCGAGGAAGCAGATTCTTGGCCGGGAGAAATCATGGCGATAGGCTGGATCAATCAAGGGAATAGACTCTAATTCGTCAAAACTTGGCCTTCTCCCACCTCCTAAACTTGCAGAGGCGGGGATATCGGATTGAGGCCAAGGCTGTAGAGGGGGTGGCGGACTAGATGTTGGAGTGGGTAAATCTTCTTTCTCATCATCTGAATTCACGATAGGCTCTGGTGTCTTGGGCTCAACTGGTCTTCTTTTGCAGGCACTCTTTTCATATTGGTCTGCCTTCTCAGTCAGTTTTGGCCTCTTTCTGGACTTGAGAAAGCAAAGCTCTCCTGCGAGCAACAAAAGAAGGAAGTTAGAAATTTTGACTCAAAAAGTCAAAAAATTTCCAAGTCTTGAAAACAGGCAACCCGCAATGAGCAGGCGAGCTCCATCAGGTGGGCGAACTAACAAAGCTCACTTGATAAGCAAAGCTCACCTGACAAACTGAGCTCGCCTAACAAAAGAAGAGCTCTCCAGACAAAGCTGAGCTCGTCTGACAAGCAAGCTCGCCAGGATATCAGAACCTCGCTTGAGCAGACGGAGCTTGCTAGAAGACTAATAGGAGTCTGTTCATCTTCTCTATTTTTGATCCCACAGTTTTTTAACTTACCATAGTGAGGCTGAGTCACGTCGGTGGTGGCAGCAGCAGCGACGTCAGCATTACTCTTCCCCTTAGAAGCGACCTTCTTCGACTTGGGTGCCATTTCGAGTTCAAGAGTCAATCAGGAGAGAGAGAGCTTTGTTTTCATTGAAGACTTGAGAGAAATTTTTGAAAGCACAGTAATCTCCCAAGGAGGGAGATGAAGGCTTTATATAGGCGAGGCTTTAGCGATTGAGATTCATTGTCTCAACCAAAGCTAATGGCTCAGATCACCTGCGACGGTTCAGATTCGACAGTTCAAATCGAACGGACAAGATCGAGTCTCGAATCGAACGGATTAGATGATGAGGCAGTTCATATTCGAATTGTCGCCTTAGCTGGCAAGCGCCAAAGCCCACCCGCGAACACGTCGCTCGTCTGCCACCGACTTATACCTTGCCTACAGTGATCTGACTTGCCTGCGATCACGTGGTTCGCCTGCCGAACCTCGCCTGACAAGCAGAGTTCTCCTACAAGCACGGAGTTTGCCTATCGATGTTTGAAGCTTGCCTGCAGACCTCAGCCCACCTGTTATTTGAGCTCAACTCAACCAAAGGGTTCAAATTCACCCAGACCAATGAACAGTGATCCTCTTCATTCAAAGTGTTCCAGACCACATTCAACCTGATTTAGGTCTGAAAACTTTGAATGCGGTTTTGTAGGTAATACAAATTGCCTTTAATCAATGAGGTCAAATCTCGCCTGTTTAAGTTCGCCTGCGTGCTCAAACCAAGCTAGTTCGCCTTCATTCAAGAGGCCAAGCAGAGCTTACCAGCAAACTTGACTTGCCAGCATAAGTCAAGCTCACCTGCATTCAAGAGGCCAAGCGGAGCTTGCCTACAAGCTTGACTCGCTAGCCTGCACGAGCCAAAGTTCGCTAACATGACTTGACTCTCTAGCACAAGTCAAGCTTGCCTGATTGTTCGACTCGCCCACACGAGTCGAGTTCGCCTGTTTGTTTGACTCACCAGCACGAGTCAAGCTCGCCTGATTAATCAACTCGCTCGTACAAATTGAGTTTACTTGTTTGTTTGACTCACTAGCACGAGTCAAGCTCGCCTGATTGCTAGACTCGTCTGAATGATTCGTTCACTTGCACGAGTCAAGCTCGCCTAGAGGGAGTCGTCCGTACGATCCAAGCTCGCCTAGAGACTCAAGCTCGCCTAACGCTTGAGGGATGCACCAGCTGATCCTGCTTGTTCACTATGCTCACCTATAAGCTCGCCTGAGCATTCAGACAGCACATGAGCCTGCTTGCAACACTGCCAACCTTGTCTGAGTAGTGCAAGCAGCTGCTTGCTGGTGGGAGTGAGCATTCCCACTTTCCACGTTTTAAGGGGTAGGAGCATGGCTCCCATCACCTATAAAGTGGTCACCTCCCATAGCTATTGGGGAGGGTATGGTGCTCCTCACCTGTGAGCGGTCATATCCCACAAGTCAAGGGATTGACCATGCCTCTTCTTACCTATTTATAAGCCACCTTTGGCCACATGAAGGGGCTGGCTTTTTTGGCTTGGTGGGCTTGTTTGGCTTAGCATTTTGAGAGCTTGGCTGGATATTCTTATGCAGAAGCTTGGATTGTTGAAGTAGACTCAATCTGAACTCTCAGATTTGAGACTCTTGGCTCTTTGTAAACTCTTGCAATTAGCCTTCTCTAACCACTCGGCCTTGACACTTATCAAGCTCGGGTAGTCGAACTCAATCACACAAGAGTTTCTATTGCGTACTAAAGCTCAACTATAGTTTTGTTCGGATCGTCCAAGGGAAGCAAACTCGACGCAAGCATTCGAGGGAGGCATCCTATCGCTACCGAAAAGCCCACATTAAAACAAGAAGAGCATTCTCTTCGCTTCTGTTGTAATTATTGATCCTTAGTTTGTAATAAGCCATTCTTATAATACAAACGACCCCTTTCCGGGAGTCAATTTTACACCCTACAGGGTCCTGAACTGTTCCTTGAGCTTGTTGACCTGAGCTTGGAAAGGGCATCCACCCGAGCCTTGAGAACGTGAGGGATTTAGGCTATCTTGAAATCCATGAAGTTGGCTGATGGACGACAAGCTGCGAGTTAGCCAATATGTAGAGGCGCTCGGCCTTCACTGCTTGGGCTACTTGAAAGCCAGCAAGAAGAGCTTCATATTTAGCTTTGTTGTTCGATGCTGAGAAATAAAAAGTAACGGAGTGTTCATGCGTTGACCCGTCTGGGCTGCGCAGGACCACTCCCGCTCCACTGTCGGCTTCTTCGGAGGACTCGTCCACCTTTAATAACCTCCAAGAGGTTAACTCAGGTGAATTATAATCTTGGGTGCTACGGGTCTATTGAGTAGATGCTTGGACCACTGGGGTGTAGGCATCAAAAATTGCCGATAGGTCCCCGCACACAGTTCAGTGC
>BQKN01044705.1:5259-22936 GCA_022839385.1 Asparagus kiusianus
ATATATATATAATGCGTGCGCATGCACACACACACACATACTGCAATAATAAGCACAAATACCCTTTCATGCAAAAAGAAAAGATATACAATGCTCCTCCCACATTCAAGCATTCACGAAAAAGTGTAATCAAGCACAGATATTGTCAAAAACTCCCCTTGAAACAATGCATTAACTATTTTTCAAAATTTTAAAAAAATTAAAAACATGAAACCACTTGACTAAAACTCCCTCGTGCAAAGATCATCAAAAAATTTAAATTTCATAGTAATAGCAAAAGTTGAAAACACACCCACGGGTACACTTCATGCTCGAGAAATTTAGAAAAAAAATAATCCAACAATGTAAGAAAGAGAAATATACATTGTTTCACACAAAAAACTTATAGAAAAAATAGCACAAGAGATTAAAATCTAATAAAAAAACACTTATATACGAGGGAAATCACAAAGAAATCATATACAAAAATGATGAAATAAACAAATAGTAAAAAAGATTTATATAAGTTCATGGGACAAATTCAGATATATCAAAGAGAATAATGAGCAATAATAAGACTTAAACTATCTCAACATTATAAATGAAGGACTAGAGTGTCGCCTTATAACCTAAACCATACAGGATTTAGGAGGAAGAACAATAGTATTTGGTGGGTGATTCACACCATTTCTAAATATAAAAATATTCAGTACAAGATTGCTACCCTTTGAGATTTGCACAAACATAATCTATAAGTGTGGGTGTTTGACCATTTGTTAACGAATACACTCAATTTTCAATGCATTTCATAAAACTGTGATCTGTAATCATCTTTTAACAAATCCACTCTTTTATTTAATATATTTTAGTATAAATGCACATTTGTACATATAAGAAATAACTATGTGCATTATCCAAGTTAAAGACATGCCAAAAACTCTTGATATATTCCTAAAATATCTTATAAACAAAATTTAAAAACTTTTTACCACTATTTCATAACATAAAACAAGATAAGTTTAAAACTAGGTGTGTGATAACATAACATGAAATATCTCAAGAAACAAAGTGTCAAGTAATCATAATTTTGTCATTGTAGGCAGAATACACACACACACACACACATGTGTGTGTGTGTGTATGTATATGTACGTATATATCTGTATGTGTGTGTATATATCAAGCCTATATATCAAAAGATAATATCATCTAAATCAGTCTTATAAAAGGATATACATAGGCATGTTTGAAGTTTTTTTATTTTTTAAAGAAAATAAAAAGAAAAGAAGGAGGAAATTTTGTTTTGTTTTCTATATTAAAAATGAAAAGAAAAAATCCCAAAAAACAATCCTAAAAAGAAAACAAGTTAAATAAAGAAAATTAAAGAAAATCATGAAAAAAGCAAATTATGTACATACAACAAGAAAGGTCAACATGCTAGGTATCAAGAAATCGAATGCCTAAATTTTATCTCAATCTACTGAAATGATCTTTATGCAAAGATTTTATAAAAATATCTACAAGTTATTCATCAGTGGGACAAACTCAATCTGAATTTTCTCCTTAGCAATGTGGATCCTAACAAAATGATATTAAACATTTATGTGTTTCATGTATAAATGGTAGAATGGGTTGTTACTCAAATTAATAGCACTCTGATTATCACATGTAGAAAGAATTTTCTTAAACGTGATGTTGTATTCCTGAAGAGTCAAAGACATCCAAAGGGCTTGTGTACAATAACTACTTAGTGCAATGTACTCAGCCTTTATAGTAGATAAAGCTACAGAGTTTTGTTACCTACTAGACTATGAAATTACAGAATGCCCTAAAAGAAGTACAGTTTTACTAGTGCTTTTTCAATATATATGACACCTAGTATAATCACTGTCTGAATACCCAACTAAATCAAGAGAATCACACACAGGAAACTATAAATAAAAAATTTGCATTCCAATTAAATATCAAAAAATTCATTTTATAGCTTTCAAATGTGATTCATTAAGCTCGGCTTGAAACCTTATACAAAACACACAAAAAATATAAAATTAGGATGAGAAGCAGTAAGATATAAAAGACTAACAATCGTTCCCTTATATCTCTTTTTATCAATGACACTCCCGTCTCATCATTCATAAGCTTTGCTATCATCGGGGTTAAAGCAGCTTTCAATTTATCATATTGAAGCGTTTAAGAAGCTCTTTCACATACTTATCCTATGAAATAAGTACACCATCTTTTGTTTGCTTCACCTAAAATCTTGAAGAGTATCTTAACTCTCCCGTCATGCTCATCTCAACTCGTTCTGCATTAATTTTTTAAACTTATGGCAAAGATCCTTATTAGTAACTCCGAAAATAATATCATCAATATACACTTGCACAATAAGGGGCTGTTTGTTTCACCCTTTTATAGAAAAGGATTAGTATTTGGGGTCTGACAGTGGCAAAAATATAATTATTGAATTCTTTGTGGATCCTATTCTAGAGTTTGGTTGGGAAAAAAATTATGGATTACGAAATCCATAAAGGTGCAATAGTAACATTTTTTTATAGAAACCCAAATCGGAGAAGATTGAGAGGATTTGGGCGAGAATTCTGACATCGTTCTGGGCTCTTCGTTTTCTGATTCCTAATCCTCTCGACTTCAAACCCTAGATCTGGAATCGCAACTCCCCATTTCTTCTCCCGCCTCTCCCCAAGCTTCTTCGTGCCTCCTCTCCCGCTGTTCTTCGATATTATTTTGGGTTCGGTTTGTGGATTTGCCCTAGATTTTGGCCTCGGCTTCTCCCGCGACCCGCTGTTCTTCGATATTGTTCTTGGCTTCTCCCGCTGATCTTTGATATTATTCTTGGGTTCTTGGGTTTGCTGGTTGTTACGTCCGGTGGGGTTTGTTGGCAACGACATCAATTTCTGAATTATTCCCTTCGCAACGGCTTGACATCTGCAGGTATAAATCATTTTATCCCTTTTAATGTGATTATTTAATCGTGCTTGCTCTAATGAAATTAACATTGGTTGTGGAATTATTAATTTTTGTATATGTTTAATTATTGAAACAAGGGTATTGTTCGGTGGGGTTTCATTCGGTATATAGTTTATTACTGATTTTATTAGAATTGTTTGTCAGTGGGGTTTCATTCGCAACTGCTTGGCATCTACATGTCCAATCTCTCATGAATCAAGGGTTTTGGTATATATTTGATTATTGAGCTTCAGTTCTCTGGAATTTTTGTTATTGTAGTCCTTCAAATGACTAAACCATGGAATGAAAACCTTGATTATATTTGTTTGATCAGCGTGCATGCTTAGGGTGCAAAATATGAAATAGTTGTTTCACTACTTGATATATATTTGTGGATATGTAGATATATGGTTTTACGATTTTAATATTTTTATTAGTTATTTAATTATATTTAGTTTCCAAACATTATTACTGTTAAGTTGTAAATATATGCTAATTTTACAATGGATTTAGATTGATAACGTAGATGAATAACAATTAAAAAGGATGTGTGCTAATACAGCTGTGTCTGCGGTGGTCATAATAATAACATGTATTCTGAGAATGCGTGCTAAGCGCAAGACAATTTCATCTTGTACGAAGGAGGAAAAAATTAAAAAAAATTATTGCAGAGAAGCTCACTTCAAACGTGTATTGGAAATCAACATGCAATTTAGGACTGATTTCACTCATATACATGTCATTAACCACTTGAAATGCTTGAGAAACAAATTCAATGACATGAAGGCTTTCCTTAATATAAGTGGAGCTGGGTGGGATGAAATAACTAAAATGATTACACTGGATGACGAAACCTTGAAATCGTGGTCTCAGGTATAACATTCAGCATCTACATTGTCATTAGTAATTAATACATTTGATTCACAACTTATGATTATTTGTTATTACAGGACAAATCCAAATCTAAGTTCAAAGCGTACATAAACAAACCCCTACCTCACTTCAAAAATTTACAAACTATCATGGGTGATGACCAAGCTAAGGGTGAATTTGTTAGGCCTGTGTATGCTAACATTGGATCTAGTAGGTCCATACCTATTCCTGAAGATGATAGTGAAATTCCAGAGGAGAGTGGAACTACACCACAATCTGATGCTTGTAACCAACAACAACCGACTAGATGCAAGTCTAAGAGTAAAGACAACATGAATTCATCTTCTAACAAGAAACCTAAAAAATCAAATCGTGAAGAGGAAATGTTATGTGCCTTTGTTGACTCAATGTCTCAGTCCATGAGAAATCAACACATTGTTCATTGGACTGAGCAGTTGGCTGCAGCGTTGAAGGAACATAGGAATGAATATTCTGAGGAATTTCTAGATAGGATTTTAGATCACTTATATGACAATGAACGTGAAGCTAGAAGGTTTTTCATAAAAGGAAAGGAAGGTCAGTAGAGGTACATTACCAACCTGATTAACGACCAAGATTGGTCTATTAACTAATTTGTTCGGTTTGGACTACATGTTGATGGAGCATTTTGTTGTGCACACGTATATGTTGTTGCGCATATACCATTTTGTTATTTGCAAACTATTAATATTGCAATACTTCTTATTATGAAAATGCTATGACGTCATGTAATTAATGAATTGGTACTTTTTAACTTTTGGTGCAGGTAAGTATGGATAGGAATGACCAATTAGTTCTTAATGTTGCTCCTTTGCTTTTGAGCTTGTATAGCTCCTTGCCTTTGGGTTTGTGGCTGTTATTTGGAGCTTGTGTAGCTCCTCAATCTCTTTGGATTTGTTGCTGTTTTGTTTGGAGCTTGTATAGCTCCTCAATCTTTTTGGGTTTGTTGCTGTTTTGTTTAGAGCTTGTGTAGCTCCTTGCCTTTAGGTTTGTTGCTGTTTTGTTCTTGGGTTTGTGTAGCTCCTTGAATTTGGATTTGTGGCTGTTATTTGGAGCTTGTGTAGCTTCTTGCTCTTGTGTTTTTTGCTGTGTTGTTTGGAGCTTGTGTAGCTCGTCAATCCCTTTGGGTTTGTTGCTGTTATTTGGAGTTTGTGTAGCTCCTTGTTCTTAGGTATGTGACTGTTATTTGGATCTTGTGTAGCTCTTTGCCTTTGGGTTTGTTACTGTTTTGGCTGAAGCTTGTGTAGCTCATTGAGTTCGGATTTGTGGCTGTTTTGGCTGAAGCTTGTGTAGCTCATTTAGTTTGGATTTGTGGCTATTATTTGGCGCTTGTGTAGCTCCTTGCTTAAGGGTTTGTTGCTGTTTTATTTGGAGCTTGTGTAGCTCCTTGCTAGCTGGGTTTGTTGCTGTTTTATTTGGAGCTTGTGTAGCTCCTTGCTAATGGGGTTGTTGCTGTTTTGTTTTTGAGCTTGTGTAGCTCCTTACTGCTAGGGTTATTGTTGTTTTGTTTTTGAGCTTGTGTAGCTCCGTGCTGCTGAGGTTTGTTGCTGTTTCGTTCTAAGCTTGTGTAGCTTCTTGCTCTTGTGTTTTTTGCTGTGTTGTTTGGAGCTTGTCTAGCTCATTTAGTTTGGATTTGTGGCTGTTATTTGGGGCTTGTGTAGATCCTTGCTCTTTGATATTGTTGCTGTGTTGTTTTGAGCTTGTGTAGCTCCTTGCTCTTTGGGTTTGTGCCTGTTATTCCTCAATTGTGCAGCTCCTGCTACTGCTGGGGTTTGTTGCTGTTTTGTTTTGAGCTTGTGTAGCCCTAATCTTTGTTGGGTTGTGCCTATTATTTGGAGCTTGTGTAGCTCCTGCTGTAGCTGGGGTTTGGTGCTGTTTTATTTGAGCTTGTGTATCTTTCATGCTCTTTGTGGTTGTGCCTGTTATTTGGAGCTTGTGCAGCTCCTGCTGCTACTGGGGTTTGGTGCTGTTTTGTTTGAGCTTGTGTATCTTTCATGCTCTTTGGGGTTGTGCCTGTTATTTGGAGCTTGTGCAGCTCCTGCTACTGCTGGGGTTTGTTGCTTGTTTACCCCCTATCTGCTGGGTTTACTACTATTTTGTTAAGAGCTTGTGTAGCTCCTTGCTGCTGGGTATGTTGCTGTTTTGTTTTTCCTTGCCTGTGGGTTACTTGCTGTTTAGTTTTGAGCTTGTGCAGCTCCTTGCACTTGATGTGTGGCAATGATGATGATCAGCGTTTACTGAGAATGCAATCTAACTTACATCGTTTATTATATCCAGATGAGGCAATAGGGGATGAGATTGCAGCCTACATTGAATTGACAATGTCTAGGCGAGGCAATTCATCCTTATAATGTAATCTGTAATAAACATGTAAGTTATAGGTGGGGTAATCAATTATGACAAGTTGATCTAATACTGAGCCATACAATATCAATTAGAATTTGTACCCAATTCAAACAATAGTTTTCATTACATCCTCAATAGTTTTTGCAAGTACAGGTACATGACATGAAGTTTGTAATAATTAAAATAACACAAAAAATTGCTAAGAAAATTGCAGAAATTTTCCAAGCTAGTAGTTGATTTTCGACAAGTCTCAATTCTTTCTTCAGCTTCTTTGATTACAAAATATATTTATCTCCGTACCTATTTTCTTTGACATATTAGCTTCCTTGGTTGCTTGATGACTCTCCTCTTTCTTCAGCCCATTCAAAAAAATTACATTCTTTATTTGGGAATTTTGCACACCCCTAATAACACCTACCCTTATTTTTACCATTCTTGCACACTTTCATCGGTGTTCGGAGATTGCAGTCGCAATAAACTTCATAATTTTGTTAGCACTCTTCTGATATCATTTTGATGTCGGGGTAGCAAATTGAAGACAATGAGAATTTTATAATTGCTAAAAAATGAGAATGCTTGGATTAATTTTGAGGCCTCAAGGTGAATTTGTAGCCACCATGCCCCTGAACTAGCCGTTGCTACAGTGTTTTGCCTAAGAATTTTGAAATCTGAATTTTAAGACTTGGAAATAGTCGTTGCTACAGTGTTGATTGCTTGAAATCTGAATTTTGTGGCTTTAATTCGTTGCTATAGTAATTTTTAAATGTAAAATGGGCTAGCCGTTGCTACAGTATCGATCCTAAAAAAGGGTCTTTTTGAACCAAACATGGTATTAGGAATTAGACCAATTCTATAAAAGTGAGATTCCTAATCCTTTGGGTGAAACAAACATTAAATGCCAAAAAAATAGGATTCCATAAAACTAAAACTTGTCCATAAATTTTTTATGGATTAGATTGGAATCCATAAATTAAATAGGATTCCTAATCCTATTCCTAGCCCTTGGTGAAACAAACAGCCCCTAAGAATATCTTAATCAACAAATTGAACAAATAAGGTATTAGTAGAAAACTTTTTTTTAAAATTATGCTTAAGGGGGTAAGAACTTAGACAATCATACCAAGCTCGAGGTGCTTATTTAAGATCATACAAAGTTTTATCTAACTTATATACATGATTTGGAAAAGCATGATCTATGAAACCCAGGGGTTATTCTATACAGACTTCTTTCTTTATTAATTTAGAAAGATACTTTTTACATCCATTTAATAGAGCTCAAAACCTTTATAACAAGAAAAATCAAGCAAATTTTTGATGGCTTCAAATTTAACAACCGGAGCAAAAGTTTTATTGAAATCGATCCATTCTTTTTTTTTGTAACTTTTAGCAATAAGTCTAGCTTGATAATATTATCTTTTTTATCTAATTTATTTTTAAAAACCCATTTAGTTCCTACAATAGGGTGATCATTAGGTTTAGGAACCAAATCTCAAACTTTTTTTCTTATGAATTAATTAAGCTCTTCTTGCATTGTAATAGTCTAATTTTCATCATTGATAGCCTCGTTCACATTTTTAGGTTCTATTTCAGATATAAAATTCACATGGGCATAGAACTATTTCGTAAAAGATTGAGTTTTTACCTTCACCTACTTTTATGGTTGACATAGATTAGCAGTAGTCATTCAAAGAGTAGGTGGCTCTCAATTCTTTTTAGGTGATTTCTTGTTTGAACAATTTGTTAATTTTCTAAATTTGTAGAATTTTGAGCGACTTCTAAAACTTTAGGGATTGTCTCCTCATTTTTGTCCTTTGTTTCCTCTTTCTTGTCCAATGTTTTCTCCTGAGCGTTCTTTTCACTCTCCTCTTGTATCTTCCCTTGTTCAATCTGATCGTTTAGATTCATCACAAGAGGGTTGTCTGCGTTGTCATTAAAACTAATTGAAGTGTGAGTTTTATCAAATTTAACATGAATGTACTCTTCAAGAATTTTAGTTTGTTGTATGCTCTATAAGCTTTACTACATGAAGAGTATCCCAATAAAACACACTCATCAATTTTAGAACCAAATTTACCTAATTGATCTTTTGTGTTCAAAAGATAACATTTACAACAAAATACATGACATGTGAGACATTTGGGGATATTTACTAGTAAAGGTCATAAGAGGTCTTGTTTAGCATAGGCCGAAGATATGCTCTATTACTTACATAATATGTTTTGTTGTATTCACTGCCTCAGCCCATCAATACTTTGACAATTTATACTCATTTAACATAGTTCTAGCCATTTTCTATAAAATCTAATTCTTCCTCTCAATTACCCTATTTTACTATGGTGTTTGAGAAGAAGAATACTTATGAGTGATACCTTTATTAGCAAAAAATTTAATTTAAAATTTACTTCCATGATTAGAACGAATGTTATGAAAAGGGAGACCTTTTTCAATTTCAACCCTTCTAATTTTTTTTCAAATGTTTAAAATATTTACTCTTTTTAGCTAGAAATATGATCCATGTAAATTCAGAGTAATCATCAATCATAACTATAATAACTCTTTCCTCCTAAACTTTGTGTGGACACTGGTCTAAAAAGATCTATGTGAAGTAATTGCAAAGGTTTAGAAGTGCTCACTAGATTTTTCCAACTATGAGAAGATATAATAAATTTACCTTTCGTGCAAGCCTCATATAAACTCTCATTTTTAAGTATAGAGATAGACAAACCTCTAACTCGTTCTTCCTTTGAGAGTTTTTGCAACAAACCCATACTTAGATGTTCAAGCCTCTTGTGCCAAAGCTCGCTATCCTTTCCTCCTGCAACCAAGCATTTCACATTGTCAGATTTAATATTATTAAAGTTTAATGTATACATATCAGCATGCCTATTTTCAGTAAAGATAGTTGGTTTTTAAATCAATAATTTTGCATACAATAGATTTAAAAAAGTAGACATACCTTTGTCACAAAGCCAACTAGTGGAGATAAGATTTTGTTTTTAACCATCAACAAGTAAAACATTTAGAAGTTTAAAAGAATCATTATCTATATCACTAACTCCTATAATCTTACCTTTATCGTTGTTTCCAAAAGTCACATCTCTAATTTTCTTCTTGTGGAGACTAAGAAATAAATCTTTTTTACCTATCATGTGTCAAAAGCATCCTGAGTCTAAATACCATGTGCTTCCATGCTCTTTAGCTCTTCATTGAATTTTCTTTTCTTAATTGTTATCCTCAAAGTCTTTTGAGATATCAGCATTGGCCATGAGATAGTGGCTCCTACTGAACTTAAGTGGCTTTCTGATTCCCCCATCTTCACTTGAGAAATTTCACAACGTTGCCTTGAAGCTCTTATTTTTCTCTTTATAGTCACTCTTATTGAGAGGGCATTCATTTTTGTAGTGTCCGGGTTTCTTGCAATGATGACAAATAATTTCAGAATCTGAATTTTCATATTTAGTTTTTCTTACCTTAGTGAAATTCTGATTTCGTTCATTATGCATAAACATTTACCCATCTTTTGTCTTTAGAAATGATTTGAATCCTTTGACTACTAATCTCATCTCACTCTCATCATCACCTTCAATGTCCAAGCTTGATTCTTTCATCTTCTTGGACTGAGATTTTTTCTTTTGGGCTTTCAAGCCTAATGACTTCTTCTCTGAATCATCTTCAGAAGCACCTTCTCTCTTTTTTAATTAAATTTTATACGTTAAATGATTACAAACAAGATCTTCTAGAGTTAAATTGAAAAATTTTCATAATTTTTTTAATAGTCGTTACTTTTGGTTCCCAATCCCTAGAAAGAAAACGATAAATTTTTTCTACAAAGCTCTTCATTGTCGTTCTTTCTTCCCAAAACTTTACATTTGTTCACAATGTCCGTAAATCGGGTGAACATATCATGAATACTCTTTAAGAGCTTTATCTTGAAATTTTTCATACTTAGTAACAAACATTGTAAGTCTCTTTCGCCTGTGAAGTTCCCTCGTATGTAACTTTCAGAGTTTTCTAGATTTCTTGCGCAATAGTACAATTTAAAATATGATAAAAATCTTCGTCAGTTAAAGAATAGTAAAGAGCATTTTATAGGCTTTGCATTTAAAGAATAAGGTTTTTTGTTAGAAGGAGTGCACTTGTCTCTAGGAGTAACAATGGTGACATCTTCTACAATAATAGTGGGTTCACTATAACCATTCTCTACGCTACACCAAACGTCATAATCAGTGGCAACAAAATGACTCTTATATGTGCTTTCTAATAAGTGTAGTTTGTCTCATCGAAAAGCAAGAGTCGATTCATAGCATGTCCCTTAGGAAAAGTCATTACAACGGTCAAACTAAAGATCTCTACCTTAGGTTGTGAATCCTAAAGATGGGTACTAAGGTCTGACACCACTTGTTGGATCTAAAATGCAAGCTTAGAGGGTGTTATTTCCTATTGGATTCTATAGGAAATTAAGGTCTATTGTGGGAGATGATATTGTTGTTACTGTTAAGGATTTTTTCCAAACTGTTTTGCTTCGTGGAGGTTTGGATGCTACAACTATCACTCTTATCCCTAAAGTTCCTAATCCCACTAGAGTCTCTGATGTAGGCCAATTTCATGCTGCAATATCTTATATAAAACAATTTCTAAAGTTAATAACTCATAAATTACAAGTTCTGATGCCTATATTGATCTGTGATAATCAAGTTGTTTCTGGGAAGGGAACTATGTTCCATTAGGGCATGATCTGGTGAGTCACTATGGTAGGAAAAATATCTCTTCTAGAAGTATGATGAAGGTCGACATTAAAAATGCCTATGATACTGTGGACTGGAGATTTCTGAGAAGCCTCCTCTCTTATTTACCTTCTCCTGAGCAATTTATTGGGTGCATTATGTAGCGTGTCTCTACTCTGAGATACTCCATAATGCTTGATGGGAATATGCATTGCTATTTCAATGCTAAGAGAGGTATGAGATGAGGAGACCCCCTATCTTCCTACATCTTTGTGCTCTGTATGGACTATTTCTTTAGGAGTCTGCTTAATTTTGAGGTGGGGGGGGGGGGTCAGCCGAAAGGTCACAAATTAGCACCCATTTATGACAAAAAATGGAAAAGAAGCCACAAAGTTTGACCCTCCCCCCTCTTTCTCCTTCGGTGGCCATTTTATTTGAAAATGGGAAAAGGTGTCGGGTCCCACCGGGTCCCACGTATATTTTATTATTAGTGGAGGGTCCCATTGATAATATTTTATTTGTGCATAGTGTTTCCCAAACATTATAAATAGGGCCCTAAACTCTTAAGGAAATCTCATCCCAGAAACAACTCCTCTCATAGAAAAGTAAGAGAGAAAATACAGAGAGAGATTGTGAGAGTTCTTGGAGTGTATCTAATCAAGAGAGGGTGTTCTCTTTGATCTATTCTTTTGGGATATAAAAGAATTTGGCGTCGTCGTTGCACCGTGGAGTAGCTCGAAGGAGTGAACCACGTATATCTGTGAGTACTTTGGTTGATCTTGTGCCTTTATTTTGTGTATTTTGTCTCCGTTAGAGGCTTTATTGTTGATGTGTAACCTAACAATTGGTATCAGAGCCTGACTTAGAGTATATATATCTGCTTATCGTATGTTCTGTGGCTGCCACTAAAAGTGGATCCTCCACATCAGAAAATAAGTTAGATTAATATTTACTCTTTTAAGGCATTGGGCACTATTCACATGTACAGTACTATTCACATGTACAACACTATTCACGGATACGGTACTATTCACAAATACGGTTCGGGAAAGACGCAATCTTTCACCATGGGATCTACAGTTGAAGACAACAGGCTTCGAATTGAGAAATTCGGCGGCCAAAATTTCAGGTATTGGAGGATGCAAATAGAAGACTATTTCTACCAGAAGGATCTCTTCCTACCCCTCCAAGGAGAGGCGGTGAAACCTGAGAAAATGGACGACGATAAGTGGAAGCTGCTTGATCGTAAAACACTTGCCACCATCAGGCTCAACCTTCACCAGCATGTGACTTACAACGTCTCGCATGCAACCACCACCAAGGAGTTGATGGAGGCCTTGGAGGCGCTGTATGAGAAGCCGTCTGCTTCAAATAAGGTGTTCCTAATGAAGAAGCTATTCAACTTAAAGACGTAGCAAGGAGCTCGTGTAGCGGACTTCTTGAACGAATTTCAGGCTGTTGTGCAACAGCTTGCTGTAGTGGATCTAAAGTTCAACAACGAGATCCAAGCTCTTCTGCTACTTTCTTATCTACCAGTTTCATTGGAGAATATGGTGATGGCGGTGAGCAACGCTAATGGCAATGACAAGATGAAGCTCGACATGGTGATTGGGGTAATTCTGGATGAAGAATCTCACCGTAAAGTCTCAGGAGCTGAGGCCTCTAGCAGTGGGAGTGCTCTGCATGTCGAGGCACGAGGGTGTGAGTTGAAGAAGGGTAGGGGACAACGAGGCCAATCAAAATCCAGAGGGAAGTCTAAAGGGCCGAACCCGAATGGTTACGGTGAAGGAAAGTGCTTCAGGTGTGGAAAGAAGGGTCACTTTGCTCGGGACTGTAGAGTTCTTGTTCCAACATCAGCAGGGGAAGATCGGGTTGACGGTGCAGCCAATCTCATGCACGAGACGGATTCGGATGCGCTTCTCCTATCCCTAGAAGACAAAAGCGATGCGTGGGTCATCGACTCTGGCGCATCTTTCCATACAACCTCACAACAAAAGCTGCTTTTATCGTTCGTGAAGAAGGACTTGGGGACAGTCTATCTTGGTGATGATCAACCTTGTAAGGTTTCCGGGAAGGGAAATTGTACCCTTAAGATGGAGGGCGGGACCACATTGACGCTGAATGATGTTCGGCATGTACCGGATCTCAGGCGAAATCTTATATCAGTCGGGCAACTGACTGACTCCGGTTACAGAGTATCATTCGAGTAGGGAAGCTGGAAGGTGGCCAAGAGTGCCCTGGTGGTGGCACACGACAAACGTGAGGGGTCTCTCTACGTCGCCAATGGGAAGATTGACCACTTGCTTGCCACAGGACAAGCATCATCATCATCATCCGTCGACTGCATGACTTGGCATCGACGACTTGGCCACATGAGCGAGAAGGGGATGCAGATTATGGCTACGGGAGAGAGGCTTCCGGGTCTGAACAAGATCGATCTAACTTTCTGTAAGGATTGCATCCTAGGCAAACAAAAGAAGGTGAGCTTCAACAAGACCGGACCGGCTCTAAAACTACAGAAATTGGAGTTGGTGCACACCGACATGTGGGGACCTGCACAAGTCTCATCTGTTGAAAACTCTCTTTACTTTGTCACTTTTATTGATGATGCTACGAGAAAACTATGGGTGTTCTTCTTGAAGCACAAGTCAGATGTTTTTATCATCTTCAAGAAGTGGCTTGCCTGTGTGGAGAATGAAACAGGCAATAAGCTGAAGTGCCTAAAATCCGATAATGGAGGGGAGTATTGCAGCCAGGAGTTCGAGAACTTCTGCTAGTCCCGTAGGATTCAGAGACTGAAGACCGTCCCAGGCACACTTTAGCACAACGGAGTGGCGGAGCGCATGAATCGTACTATCTTGGAGTGCGCCAGAAGCATGAGGATCCATTTCGGATTGCCCAAGAGCTTTTGGGCTGGAGCTGTCAATACTGCTGCATACTTGATCAACCGCGGGCCATCCGCAGCTCTCAGTTATAGGATACCTGAAGAGGCTTGGACCGGAAAGAAGTTGAAGCTAGAACACTTACGAGTATTTGGTTGTGACGCCTATGTCATGACCAACCTACAGACCGGTCAAAGCTTGATCCAAAGTCAAAGAAGCTCTCTTTTATCATTTTTGGAGGACATGAGTATGGGTACCGTTTCTGGGATCACGATCCGCGCAAGGTGGTGAGTAGTCGTGATGTCGTGTTCCATGAGAATGCAGTGTACAAGACCAAAGAGGTGAGTGGGAGTCAGCTATCTCCCCCTCTTTTTCCACATATTGCTGACAGTGAGGACGGCGGTGAGATACCAATCAGCATAGAAGACGGAGACCAAGAGAACGTGCGGGATGCACAGTAGCAGGATCCAACAGAGTTGCCGATCGCAATTCGCAAAGCTCCAAGAAATCTAAGAGTGGCAGAGAGGTACTTTCCACCATGAATTATCTTCTCCTGACTGAAGTGGTGAGCCAGAGAGCTATGAGGAGGTACAGCAGACCGGCAAAGCTTGGGGCGAGTGGGAGTCTGCCATGGAGGAAGAAATGAAGTCCTTGATGAAGAATGGGACTTGGGAGCTCGTAAAGCTTCCAAGAGGGAGAAAGGCTCTTCACAATCGGTGGATTTATCGGGTCAAGGATGAAGCCGATGGACGGAGACGCTACAATGCGAGACTTATAGTGAAGGGCTACGAGCAAAAAGCAGGGATAGACTATTCTGACGTTTTTGTTCCCGTCGTCAAGTTGACCATAATCCGAACTGTGCTGAGCATTGTGGCAGTTCGAGATCTCCATCTAGAGTAGGTAGATGTGAAGACAGCATTCCTTCATGAAGATTTGGAGGAGGAGATCTATATGCATCAACCAGTGGGCTTCGAGGAACGAGGCAACGAGGGCCTCGTGTGTCGCCTGCTCAAGAGCTTGTATGGCCTGAAGCAAGCTCCGCGATAGTAGTACATAAAGTTCGAGATATTTATGGAGGAGAACGGTTTTCTCATATGCGACACAGACCATTGCTGCTTCATCAAGAGATACGGCGAATCCTTTGTGATACTCTTGATTTATGTTGATGACATGTTGATTGCAGGGCCCAACTTAGCCCGCATTGAGGAACTCAAGGGGCGTCTCTCCGAGTGCTTCGAGATGAAGGATCTAGGTCCAGCAAACCCAATTTTGGGAATGAGGATCATCAGAGACAGATCAGCACGGAGACTGATGTTGTCTCAGAAGGCCTATATTGAGAAGATTCTTGAAAAGTTCGGCATGGAGAAAGCTAAACCAGTAGGCTCGCCATTTGCAAACCATTTCAAGCTATCGAAGACCCAAGCACTAGAGACTGCTGAAGAGCATGAGTTCATGGCCAACATATCATACGCATCTACCATCGGGAGTTTGATGTATGCGATGGTGTACATGAGGCCAGATATTGTACAATGAGTGGGAGTTGTGAGCCGCTGCATGAGCAATTCAGGGAAGCAACACTGGGGTGCGGTCAAGTGGCTTCTATGCTACTTGAGATGCTCGTCCGACCGTTGTCTTGAGTATGGCGGGACAGATTTGAAGCTAGAGGGCTTTTGTGATGCAGACTACGCAGGGGACATAGACTCAAGAAGGAGCACGAACGGCTACATCTTCATCTTGGGTGGTGGAGCGATAAGTTGGAGATCCAATTTACAGGATACTGTGGCTTTGTCAACAACCGAAGCCGAGTACGTATCTGCAACAGAGGCAGCAAAGGAGTTGCTATGGTTGAAGGCTTTTCTTCTCGAGCATGGAGTAAGCTTTGAGAAATACTTCATCCACTGCGACAGTCAGAGTGCCATTCACTTGTCAGAGAACGACGCATTCCATACTCGGACCAAACATGTTGACATGAAACACCATGCCATACGGAGATGGCAAAACAGGAACGAGTTCAAGCTTGTGAAGATAGATACGAGGTACAATCCAGCCGATATGCTAACCAAGCCAGTTCCGCTCGAGAAGGTGAGGCTGCGTGCAGCCTCATATGACCTCCGTTAAAAATGTCGAGGGTCGTGCAAGACGCCAAGATATAAGACATCCGGATGATACAACCAAGATGGGTGTGAAGATATGATTGATTCTCAATTAAATCTTCAAGTGGGAGATCGTCAGCCGAAAGCTCACAAATCAGCAGCCATGTATGACAAAAAATGGAAAAGAAGCCGCAAAGTTTGACCCTCCCCCCTCTTTCTCTTTCGGTGGCCATTTTATTTGAAAATGGGAAAAGGTGTCGGATCCCACCGGGTCCCACAAATATTTTATTATTAGTGACGGGTCCCATTGATAAAATTTTATTTGTGCATAAAGTTTCCCAAACACTATAAATAGGGCCCTAAACTCTTAAGGAAATCTCATCACAGAAACAACTCCTCTCATAGAAGAGTAAGAGAGAAAATACAGAGAGAGATTGTGAGAGTTCTTGGAGTGTATCTGATCAAGAGAGGGTATTCTCTTTGATCTATTCTTTTGGAATATAAAAGAATTTGGCGTCGTCGTTGCACCGTGGAGTAGCTCCGAATGAGTGAACCACGTATATCTGTGAGTACTCTGGTTGATCTTGTGCCTTTATTTTGTGTATTGTGTCTCCGTTAGAGGCTTTATTGTTGGTGTGTAACCTAAAAAGGGGAGGGGAGGGTGCATTTCCATCCTACATGTGTTCCTCAGAGGATTTTACACATTGTGTTTGTTGATAACCTATTATTATTTGCAAGCGCTGATGTTGTTTCCATGCGCATGTTGACTTACAAATTGGATCAGTTTTCAATGATTTCTGGACTTGCTATTAACCATCAAAAAAGCAATATTTTCCTTGCAGGTGTATTTAAAATGAGGTGAGAGTAGAATACTGCATGATATTGGTTTTGCTGAAGGTAATTTACCAATTAAATATTTTGGGGTTCCCTTATTTGCTGGTAAGATTTCTCATAATCATTGCGAAGAACTGCTTGATAAATTAGCAGCTAGAGTGAGACACGGGGTTCTTACAAATTGTCCTGTGCTAGGAGGTTAGATATTGTCAAGTCTATTCTTAGCATGCATTCATACTAATCTAGTATGTAGATTTTACCTAAGAGGACTATTAGGAAGATTGATAGCATTTGTTCTAAATTTGTCCGGGGAACGAAAAACGCATTTCGATCACTGCTTGGAATGCAATATGTTTGCCTAAAAACAGAGGAAGTCTGGGTTTTGTTGATTCTATGTTACGGTCCATATCTACTTAGATGGTTGGTGGAAAGTTTTCAATGTCTATGGCATATTTTTAAACTTTTTGTCATGATTTTCTCCTTATGAATTGGACAAATACAGTAGGGTGTCATCCTTTTTTTACCAAGGCATGCTTTTATTTTATGGATGGCTATGTGGAAGAGACATTGGACTTGGAACAGATTGGTGGACGTGGAGATTATTAACCCCTCAAAGTTCTGAGAGCTGTTTTGGTCGCTACTGTTTACCAGATTTGGCATGAGAGGAATTGTTAAAGGTTTTAGCCTAAAATTAGAAGTGTTGATACTATTGTCAAACAAGTGAAAGTTGATGTATTAATTAGGGGTCACATTCTGTATTAACCCCTCAAATTAGAACAATGGATGGAAAGTTGTGAGAGATTGACATGGTATGAGTGAATCTTTGTATTGGTACCTAAACTTTGTGGGTTTTGCATGTACTTTAATAATGTTAAAAATTTTGTTACCAAAGAAATAATAATAATAATAATAATAACATGTATATTTTTTCATATTCATTTGC